>CAJNDS010001113.1:1601890-1719722 GCA_905221605.1 Symbiodinium natans | reverse complement strand
TGCCCCAGCTGTCCGAAAGCCATGTACATGAACCCTGTAAGTATTCGAGAACAAATCTACCACGTCGTCAGTCCAATGTGAGACACCCTGAACACCCTCCCCTAAGGCCCCCTAAACCCTTAAGCCCAAACTCTACATCCCCAATACCTAAAGCTCTAAACCCCCCCCCACTGCCTCCCCCTAAACCCAGCAGGTTCTTGCATGCTACGCTCCAGCGCGCCGGGTAGCAGCGTTCTCCCTGGCTGAAATGGAAGCTCCAGAGCGCCGGGTAGCAGCGTTCTCCTTGGCTGAAATGGAAGGGCGCACGGAGGAGGGCGACAAATCGCGTTGGCCGCGTAAATCCGAAAGTTCTTCCTTCCTGCAGCACGTCCTGTTTCAGCCGCAGCGCATACTACCACTTGCTCTTCGTGTCTGCAGGCGCCGCCTCGTCACGCTTCTATCCTCCGACGCGATTTGGCCGGTGCGTGGTCATGCCCACGCGCATGTTAGGTGTAACATATAGGGGTCGCCAGAATTGCTATAGTATACGATTCCTGTTTAAGTACCCAAGTGGGGTTATCATTGGGATATAAGTACCCCAAACCCTAAACCCTAAACCTTAGACCCTAGACCCGGGACCCCAGACCCTAGACCCTAGACCCTAGACCCGAGACCCGAGACCCGAGACCCGAGACCCTAGACCCTGGACCCTAACCCTGTGCAGTTATAATTGGGCTACTAAGTAAAATGAACCTCCAAGTAGAGGAACCTATGATTCCACCAGTTGCCCGACCCACACTGGCCGTCTCGGAGGGGCGCTACACCTAAACCCTAGACCCTAGACCCTAAACCCTAAACCCTAAACCCTAAACCCTAAAACCCTAAACCCTAAACCCTAAACCCTAAACCCGAAACCCTAAACCCTAAACCCTAAACCCTAAACCCTAAACCCTAAATCTCTGATCCATGCCCTTGGTGCCCTGACAGTCCCAGGCATTCCGCGCGCCCAGGTCTGCCCGGAGCTCCAATAGTGCCTGAGGGCTCCAGGGGCTTTAATCAAGGGTTTAGAGATTAGGGTTTAGGGTTTCGGGCTTAGGGTTTAGGGTTTAGGGTTTAGGGTTTAGGGTTTAGGGTTTAGGGTTTAGGGTTTAGGGTTTAGGGTTTAGGGTTTAGGGTATAGAATTTAAGGGTTTAGGGTTTAGGTTTTAAGGGTTTAGGGTTTAGGGTTTAAGGGTTTAAGGGTTTAAGGGTTTAAGGGTTTAAGGGTTTAAGGGTTTAAGGGTTTAAGGGTTTTAGGGTTTAAGGGTTTAAGGGTTTAAGGGTTTAAGGGTTTCAGGGTTTAAGGGCTTAAGGGTTTAAGGGTTTAAGGGCTTAAGGGTTTAAGGGTTTTAGGGTTTAAGGGTTTAAAGGTTTAAGGGTTTAAGGGTTTAAGGGTTTAAGGGTTTCAGGGTTTAAGGGTGTAAGGGTTTAAGGGTGTAAGGGTTTAAGGGTTTAAGGGTTTAAGGGTTTAAGGGTTTAAGGGTGTACGGGTTTAAGGGTTTAAGGGTTTAAGGGTTTAAGGGTTTAGGTCTTTAACAAAGGGTTTAGGGGCTTCAGGGTTTAGGGCTTTAGGATGCTTCAGGATTCTCAGGGCTGAAAAATAGAGTTTAGGAGTTGGGGGTTTGAGGGTTTGGGGTTTGGGGTTTTAGGGTGTTATGGATTGGGGTTCAGCGTTTAAGGGCATGAGGGTTTAGGGTGTTTAGGGTTTTCGCGTTTAAGGTTGTAGGTCGGATTTTATGGTTGAAGGCTTGGGGTTTGCGGTTTTAGGGTTTTATGGCTTCAGGATTTTAAGGTTTTTAGGGTTTTAGGGTTTTAGGGCCGAGGGTTTAGGAGGTATCTGACGGGCTCTTCGACCTCTTTAGCTGTGCCAGGGCTTTCGGTTTTGAAGGCTTAGGGTTTAGGGTTTAGGGTTTAGGGTTAAGGGTTTAGGGTCTAGGGTTTAGGGGGGTGCTTTGGGGCCTTCGGGTCGTAGAGGTTCGGGCCTTCGAGGTCTAGGGCTTTAGGGGTAAAGTATGCCCCTCAATCTTAAACCCTAAACCCTGAACCCTTAACCCTAAAACCTAAACCCCAAACCCTAAATCCCAAACCCTAAACCCTAAGCCCTTTGAATCCTCTTTAGGCAAGTAAAGCATCTTGGCGTCTTAGCGGAGGGCTTGGCTGTACCCCACCCATAATGCGGTTGCTTGGCTCACATTGGCCGCCCCTAGCCTATACCTCTTAAACCCTCAACCCTAAAACCCTCAACCCTAAACCTTAAACCCTAAACCCTAAACCTTACAACCTAAACCCTAGACCCTAAAACCCTAAAACCCTAAAACCCTAAAAACCTAAAAACCTAAAACCCAGAACCCTAAAACCCAAAAACCCCAAAACCCCAAAACCCCAAAACCCCAAAACCCCAAAACCCCAAAACCCCAAAACCCCAAAACCCCAAAACCCCAAAACACTAAAACCCGAAACCCTAAACCCTAAACCCTAAAACCCTAAAACCCTAAGACCCTAAAAACCTAAAACCCTAAAGCACTAAAGCCCTAAAAAACTAAAACCCTATAACCCTAAAACCCTATAACCCTGACACCTCAAAACCCTAAAACCCCAAAAACCCGAAAACCCGACACCCTAAACCCTAAAACCCTAAACCCTATACCCTAAACCCTAAACCCTAAACCCTGAAGCCACAACAGGGGCACGGCCTGGCAGGTATCAAGGTGCCCGCCATAGCCTCTGCTGGTAGGGTTCAAGGGGGGTTTAGGGTTTAGGGCTTAGGGCTGAGGGCTTAGGGCTTAGGGTTTAGGGTTTAGGGTTTAGGGTTTAGGGTTTAGGGTTTAGGGTTTAGGGTTTAGGGCTTGCATGGCCGGCAAGGCGCTGGCAAGCATGAGCATCGTGCCGCCGTTGGTGGTCCGCAGGTTCACGAGCGCTCTCCTGGAAGGCCAACACCCTCATGGGTTTCCCTACTTAGGGTTTAGGGTTTAGGGTTTCGGGTTTAGGGTTTCGGGTTTAGGGTTTAGGGTTTAGTGTTCAGGGTTCAGGGTTCAGGGTTCAGGGTTCAGGGTTCAGGGTTCAGGGTTTAGACCCTAAAGCCCTAAAACCCCAAAAACCTAAAAATCCTACACTGCCAAACCCCTAAACCCCTAGCTTGCGGCTTAGGGTCTTGGCCCGAAAATGCCCAGAGGAAAGAATCCGACTTTGGACTAAACCCTAATCCCCAAACCCGAAATCCTAAACCCCAAACCCTAAACCCTAAACCCTAAACCCTAAACCCTAAACCCTAAACCCTAAACCCTAAACCCTAAACCGCAAACCCCAATCCCCCAACCATAGGGGCGGCTCCTCTCCAGCAGAAGGCGCAGCACCTATCAGGAGCGCGAAGTAGGGAAGAAGTGGGGGGGGGGGGATCCTCAAGAAAGAGAACTCGATAGGGTTTAGGGTTTAGGGTTTAGGGTTTAGGGCTTAGGGTTTAGGGTTTAGGGTTTAGAGTGTGGGGTGTAGGGTGTCGGGTTTGGTGTTTGGGGTTTGGGGTTTAGGGTTCAGGGTTGTATCTCCACCTCCCCCCTAGGGTATGAAGCCTTGAGCCCTTTAGGGAGTAAGGTTGAGGGTATAAAGTTTAGGGTTCAGGCGCCTAGGGTCTAGGCTCGAGGGTCTGGATTTCAGGGGCCGCTTTGAGATGCTTAGGATGCTGTGGCCGAGGTTGAGGATGGTTTGGTGCTTTCAGGGCTTGTTCGGTGTTGGGTTTGAGCTTGAGAAGGAGACCCCCCCCCCCCAGCACATGCCGGGTTTAGGGCCTAGAAGTGTAAATGCCTCCTCGCCATCAACCAATCACAGCACAAACTGACTTGACTTGTGTAAGTTAGCCATTGTCGCCTAAACCCTAAACCCCAAACCCCAAACCCCAAACCCCAAACCCCCCCCAACCCCAAACCCCAAACCCCTAACCTCCCAAACCCTAAACCTCCCAAACCCCAAACCCCAAACCCTAAACCCTAAACCTCCCAAACCTCTGAGCCCAACACTCCTTCACATTCCCAGGGAGCACCTGCGTCCGCCCGTGCCGGGCAGCCCAGTGGGCCGGTCCCCGGCCATCGCGGCGGCAGCACCTGGGGGGAAGGGCGGAACGGGCCCTAAACCCTAAACCCTGAGCCCTAAACCCTAAACCCTGAACCCCAAACCCTAAACCCTAAACTCTGAACCTTAAACCCTAAACCCTGAACCCTAAACCCTAAACCCTGAACCCTAAACCCTGAACCCTAAACCCAAAACCCTGAACCCTAAACCCAAAACCCTGAGCCCTAAACCCTAAACCCAATTATCACCCTATTAGGGTACCGCAGGGGCTTGGAAGTGGATGAAACTACACTTCTACTTGCTAAGTACCCTGAACCTCCAAGTAATCCTGATAGTATCACACCTGCCGGCGTATCTTCCAGCTGAGAACGGGGATCGCACCATTGACGGCTGGTACTTCTACAGTGCGCAGGATACCCTTAGATAGCTCACCCTCAACCCTAAACACTACACCTCAAACCCTAAACCCTGATATGCAGACTACACGAGGGGTTCCAGAATTGGACTCTGTAAGCCTACAAAGAGGATATTGTGTATGCGGAATTCCGAAATTGCCGCCCCCAAAAGAAAACTAAACCACCCAACCCTGCACGCCAAAAAAAACCCTAAACCCCTAACCCTAAACCCTGAACCCCTAACCCTAAACCCTAAACTCTAAACCCTGAAGCCCTAAACCCATCCCAAACCCTAAACCCTAAACCCTAAACCCTGAAACCCTCAACCCTCAACCCCTAAACTCTAAACCCTAAACCCACCCAGAAAAAGCCAAGGCGCTGCACCCCCTGCGCCAAGGGGAGCCTCGAGAAATGCTTGTGTTCGAGTTGAAACTTCTTCCAAGGCCTCCCTGTAGGGTTTAGGGTTTGGGGTGTCGGGTTTGGAGTTTGGGGTTTAGGGTTTTTGGTTTAGGGTTTAGGGTTTAAGTTTCAAGGATAAGGGTCCCATCTCCTACTAATCGTGAGGGGATGGAGGCTTTGGAGTTTGGGGTCTAGGGTCTCTCGGGTTGAGGAGTCTTAGTGTGTCCCTGACCCCTTAAAAACCCTGAACCCCAAACCCTAACCCTAAACTCTTATGAGGAGAGGATTCTAGGGTCTTGAAATGCTGGTCTTTTGGGCTGTGACGTTGCGGACCGAAATCACAACGACTGCTTGGCTGAATACGCCTGTACATTGGGGGGATGTTGGAGGGGGTGAACCGAAACCCTAAACCCTAAACCCCAAACCCAACCCCGAGCCCGAAACCCCTGGAGCAAAATCCTTGATTCCAACCATAGAGAACCTCCGGTTTAGGGTGCACTAAACCTTAAACTCCGCACCCCGAAAACCGTAAACCCTGACACCCTACACCCTACACCCCACACCCTAACCCCTAACCCCTAACCCCCAACCCAAAACCCTAAACCCTAAACCCTAAACCCTAAACCCTAAACCCTAAACCCTAAACCCTAAACCCTAAACCCTAAACCCTAAACCCTAAACCCTAAATCCTACACTTCCGCCCCAGCAGCAAAAGCTCCACTATCTCCACGTGGCCGCCCCCTGCGGCCCAGTCGATTGCCTGGGGATGCTGGGGTGTACTACTTAGGGTTTAGGGTTTAGGGTTTAGGGTTTAGGGTTTAGGGTTTAGGGTTTAGGGTTTAGGGTTTAGGGTTTAGGGTTTAGGGTTTAGGGTTTAGGGTTTAGGGTTGCTTTAAGGCATAGGAGTGGTTTAGGGTTTTAGGGTTTTTGGGTTTTAGGGTTTTAGGGTTTTAGGGTCTGAGTGTTTTCGGCTTTTAGGGTTGTAGGGTTTTAGGGTTTTAGGGTTTTAGGGTTTGAAGGCTTGAGGGTTTGAGGGTTTGAGGGTTTGAGGGTTTGAGGGTTTGAGGGTTTGAGGGTTTGAGGGTTTGAGGGCTTGAGGGTTTGAGGGTTGAGGGGTTAGAGTTGCGGGCTTAAACGATGGGGGATGTCAATGTGAGCCATGCAATGCAACCACATCAAGGGTGTGGTGCAACCACGACCCTAAACCCTAACCCCTTCGCCCCTGAAGCTCTAAATCCCTGAATCCCTAAGCCCTTAGGGTCTAGGTTTAGGGTTTAGGGCTTTGGACCATGTTTCTGTTGGGTGCCTTTAAAGGAAGTAAGGGACCATATTCAGGGCCCACGTAACCTACCCGATGAGTTTTGGGGTTCGGGGCTTGGGGGCTTGGGGGGGTTCAGGGGCTTTCGTCGTGTAGCATATGGCTAGTACACGAAAATACAGTAGAGTGTTGAAGTATAGACTATAGTCTACTATCATGTATTCTTGTTTATGCTTTAGATTGTAGCATATTGACTATTCATAGATCCACAAATAGACAGGCATGTTGAATAGCTTAGTAGTTTATGGTCTGCTGTCACAAAATGGATAACTTTGGGGGGCTCCTATAACAAGAGACTAGCGCGTTTATTGGGAGGGGGGGAGGAGGTTATTGGAGGACCTCCTACATTGGGACACGCCCATATTGGAGGTTCCTCCGAAAATGGTTTTGATTCCCAAGCTCTACCAGGTTTCGTATGGTTTGGGTTTATAGGGCTTGAGGTGAAGGTTTGGAGTTTAGGGTGTTCGGGGTTTGGAGTATCATTGCCAACAAGTTGCAAACAATGGCAAACACCTACACTTGTGGGTCTTTTGAAGTGTTGGAAGTAGAAAAACACCTAAAACCGTAAACTCTAAACCCTAAACCCAAAACTCTCAACCCTAATTCTGAAGTTCCTCAAGAGGAGGCCTGAACGACGACACCCTACTGCATCTCCTCTAGACCCAAACATGTGCCCCAAACCCTAAACCCTAAACCCTAAACCTTAAACCCTAAACCCTAAAACCTAAACCCTAAACCCGAAGCCCTAAACCCGAAGCCCTAAACCCCAAGCCTTGAGCCTTCGAATCCTATGACCCCTATAGCCCTATAACACCTAAAGCCACAAAAAACGTGCAAGATCGGCTGTGCAAACGATCAAGCTCCTTGTCCAGTTGCAACCTCAGACATTAACAGGTGTGTACCGAAAAAATGCGTGAGGAGAAGCACCGTAGGGAGTTGGGAAGCTGCACCCCTTCCAAGCTCTGGTTGTAACGGTGGCCGAAGGTCAAAGTCTGCAAGCCGCAGGGAAGCTGCACCCCCTCCAAGCTGTGGTTGAACCTATTACCGAAGGTCAAGGCCTGTAGGCCGCAAGGAAGCTGCACCTCTTCCATGCTTTGGTTGAATGAAGCGCCGAAGGTCAAGGTCTGTAGGCCGCTGGGAAGTTGCACCCCTTCAAGGCTCTGGTTGAATCTGCTGCCGAAGGTCAAGGTCTGCAGGCCGCTGGGAAGCTGCACCCGTTCCAAGGTCCTGTTGAAACAAACGCCGAAGGTCAGGGCCTGTAGTCCGCTGGGAAACTGCACCCCGTCCAAGTTGGGGTTGAATGAGTAGCCGAAAGTCAAGGTCTGTAGGCCGCTAGGAAGCTGCACCCCCTCCAAGCTCTGGTTGAGAATGTTCGTGAAACTCAAGGTTTGTAGGCCGCAAGGAAGCTGCACCCCTTCCAGGCTCTGGTTGAAGCCCGTGCCGAAGGTCAGAGTCTGAAGGCTGCTGGGAAGTTGTACCCCTTCAAGGCTCTGGTTGAAGCTGCTGCCGAAGGTCAGGGTCTGTAGGCCGCTAGGAAGCCGCACCCCCTCCAATCTCTGGTTGAACATGTCGCCGAAGGTCAAGGTCTGTAGGCTGCTGGGAAGCTGCACTCCTTCCAAGCTTTGGTTGAAAAAGTGGCCGAAGGTGAAGGTCTGTAGATTGCTGGGAAGCTGCACCCCTTGCAAGCTCTGGTTGAAGTTCATGCCAAAGGTCAAGGTCTGTAGGCTGGTGGGAAGCTGCACTCCTTCCAAGCTCTGGTTGAAACAGTTGCCGAAGGTCAAGGTCTGTACGCCGCTGGGAAGTTGCACCCCTTCCAAGCCCTGGTTGAAATTACAGCCGAAGGTCAAGGTCTGTAGGCTGCTGGGAAGTTGAACCCCTTCCAAGCTCTGGTTGAAAAAGTCACCGAAGGCCAAGGAAACAACTGCAACCATGGCATCCGTGTCGTCATCCAAGCCTGTCCCTGCTAATGCTCGCATTATGCTGCGTGCCGAGCAGCCTGCGCCAAATTCACGAGCCACGTATGTGAGCTCTCGGCTTTCAGCTTGTTTTAGCAGCGGCTGATGCAGGTCGAGAACACAGCCACCTGAAGTCAGCACGAGTGACTCTGCAGAATGGCCAACACTTCCTGCGACGCGTCTCCGCACATCCAGCCCCGTTTCCACATCGTCCACGTGGAGCTCAAACGTCGACCCGGCAACGCTATGGATGGTCAACGGGCGCATGCCGGCGCCTCCCTAAACCTTAAACCCAAAACGAAGTATGCCCACCTCAACGTGCAAGACGACTCGACAGGACTCGACGAACCACGGCGCAGAAGTGCGCTACCTAGTTCGTCATTGTCATAGGGAATCAAGTACCTGATTCCTCAAGCATATAAAACCCTAAACCATAAACCCTAAACCCTAAACCCTAAACCCTAAACCCTAAACCCTAAACCCTAAACCCTAAACCCCTCTGAGGGCTTGCGGGGTGTCGGCTTTACAGCTCCAGACCTGCTTCGATGCAGGAGGCGCCCAAGGTGTGCTGTGGCTTAGGGCTTCAGGGTTCAGGGTTTAGGGTTTAGGGTTTAGGGGTTGAGGTTGTTTTTTTGGTTTAGGGGTTTAGGGTCTAGGGCTTGGGGTTTAGGTTTAGGGCCCAGGGTTTAGGGTTTAGGGTTTAGGGCTAGGGCTTCAGGGTTTAAGGGCTTCAGATGTTTCAGGGCTTGGAACTCACGGGACAGCTTCGGGTTTCAGGGTTTGCGCGCAAGAGTCTGCAGTGTATGGGCTTGGTCCGTCGATGTTTCGATTCATGCTAAGTCGGCCCTGAGCCCGAAACCCGAAACCCGAAACCCTAAACCCGAAACCCTAAACCCGAAACCCTAAGCCCTAAGCCCTAAACCCCCCACACAATTCTTGATGGAAGCACTGCACGCAGGAGCAAACTCGCGCCCGACAATGTCCCCAAACAAGCCTAAAGCCATACCATACTACAGCATCATGTATGATCATATTTAGGGTTTAGGGTTTTGGGGTTTAGGGTTTTGGGGTTTAGGGTTTAGGGTTTAGGGTTTAGGGTTTAGGGTTTAGGTTATCTAAGTTCTAGAGATATGTGGGGTATGGTTTCTAGTCCAGCTAGAGGGGTCTAGACGTCAGGGCTTTGACGAGGCGACGATGGGATGACGACGGCGCGACGACGGGGTGGCGACGGGGCGACGACGGTGTGACGACGGCGCGACGACAGGGTGCGATGGCGCGACGACGGGCTGACGACGGGGGGACGACGGCTGTCGCGCCGTCGTCGCGCCGTCGTCGCGCCATCGTCGCGCCGTCGTCGCGCCGTCGTCCCGCCGTCGTCCCGCCGTCGTCCCGCCGTCGTCCCGCCGTCGTCCCGCCGTCATAAGGCCTAGTTTGGGCTTAAACTTGGCCTTATGACGGGAAATAAGGCCTAGTTTGGGCTAAATAAGGCCTAGTTTGGGCTTAAACTAGGCCTTATGACGGCGTGACGACGGCGCGACGACGGCTCGACGACGGCGCGACAGCCGTCGTCCCCCCGTCGTCCCTCCGTCGTCCCCCCGTCGTCCCCCCGTCGTCCCCCCGTCGTCCCCCCGGCGTCCTGCCGTCGTCCCCCCGTCATCCTGCCGTCGTCCCTCCGTCGTCTTGCCCTCGTCCCTCCGTGGTCCCACCATCGTCCCTCCGTCGTCCCACCGTCGTCCCTCCGTCGTTTTGCCGTCGTCCTACTTTTGTTGTGTGGACTAACACATATCTTTAGAACTTAGATAAGGTTTAGGGTTATATACAGCTACTACAAGAGACGCACTCTCCGAAGTGCTGCTAGGCCACCGAGGCCCCATTGTGGTCCTGCGAGCGAGCTACCGTTCTAGGTCTTTTGGGGTCTTTGGGGGTTTGGGGTCTTTGGGGTTTGGGGGTTTTGGGGTTTTTTGGGGGTTTTGGGGGGTTTTGGGGTTTTGGGGTTTAGGGTTTAGGGTTTAGGGTTTAGGGTTTAGGACTTCGAGTCCCATGTCTTCCAGCATAGCCCACTTGAGGAAGACTCCCTGAATCAACGACCTCCTGAATCCTAAACCCTAAACCCTAAACCCACTAAGTCGGACTTTGCTTTTTGGGAGCACGCCATAGTTCACGGATAATTGGGGGATCAGGGATGAGACAGGTGTGTGTGTGTGTGAGAGAGGGACTGCATTGTGTATACGCACACATGACACTGTAAACCCTAGACCCTCGGTCCTGAATATGGATAAGTGTGTATACATATATATATATATAAACGGATGTAAACCGAAGACTTTCCCTGACAACCAGTGCAAGCGCAAATGAAATCTAGATGCACGCTGTGTTCTGGTGAAGAGATATGTACACATAGAACATCCTTCCCCCCCCCCTCCCCACTCCCGAAACCAACAAACTCCAACACACCCGGCAAATTAGAAAACGCACAATCACCTAAAGACTCCAGGCATCCCTTTTCACCTGAAGTCTTTAGGTGATTGTGCGTTTTCTAATTTGCCGGGTGTGTTGGAGTTTGTTGGTTTCGGGAGTGGGGAGGGGAGGGGAAGGATGTTCTATGTGTACATATCTCTTCACCAGAACACAGCGTGCATCTAGATTTCCCTGCCTGAACCCTAAACCCTAAACCCTAAACCCTACACCCCAAACCCTAAACCCTAAGCCCTAAACCCTAAACCCTAGACCCCTCCCCGGATGTCCAGCGACGCCGCGTCGAAGGGCTGCCAGCCCTCAGACAGGAGCTCCCGGAGCCTGTGCTTTAGGGGCTCTGGGGTTTAAGGGTTTGGGGTTTGGTTTAGGGTTTAGGGTTTAGGGTTTAGGGTTGAGGGTTGAGGGTTGAGGGTTGAGGGTTGAGGGTTGAGGGTTGAGGGTTGAGGGTTGAGGGTTGAGGTTTGAGGGTTGAGGGTTGAGGGTTGAGGGTTGAGGGTTTGAGGGTTTAGGGTTTAGGGATTGAGGGTTGAGGGTTGAGGGTTTAGGGTTTAGGGTTGAGGGTTTAGGGTTTAGGGTGTAGGGTGTAGGGTTTAGGGCTTCTGGTTTGGGGTTTAGGGGCTCTGGGGTTTTAGGGTTTTGGGGTTCGGGATGAGGGTTTCGGGCTTAGGGTTTGCTGTAATGTGGCGCAAATGCTGTGAAGGTTGGGATGCAGAACAGCCTCGAGACCTTCGTCAGGTGCGAAGAGCAGCTTTGGAACGATTGTGGAGCGTCAGCTAGTACTTTCTCCCACCCCCCCTGCCGTCCAAGGCGGCCAAGTCACCCTACCCCATTCTTTTTAGGGTTTCAGCCTAAACTCAATTGCTTGTGGTGACGGATCAATCAAATCTAAGTAAGGATCAAAAGCATAAACCACAGGGATCACAAAGAAATTAAATTCAGGATCAAAACAACAAATCAAGTAGGGTTTAGCGGTAGCTCTCCAAATTAGGGTCTCTTTTATTTAGAGAACTACCCATACACCTCGAAAATACGACATCTCTTGTAGGGTTGAGGGTTTAGGGTTTAGAGTTAGGGTTTCAGGTCAAGGTTTAGCGAGCCTTTCTACTGTGAACTGTCAAGAAGGATGCGCCCCTGAGGCTTAGGCAAACTGCCGAAAAAGAAGGCTTCAGACAGCCCGCAGCCCTAAGCCCCCAAGCCCCAAGCGCTAAACCCTAAACCCTGGCCCTAAACCCTAAATCCGAAACACTAAACCCTAAACCCGAAACCCTAAACCCTAAACCCGATTAAACCTATGCGAAAAGCTGAACCACTCCGAGCCTCGGCGTGTTGCCGCAGCGCGCAGCCTCTAGGCCACTGCTTTGGGTGTGGGACTGCGCTACATTTCTTTGATAGGGTTTAGGGTTTAGGATTTAGGGTTTAGGGTTTAGGGTTTAGGGTTTGGGGTTTGGGGTTTGGGGTATGGGGTTTGGGGTTTGGGGTTTGGGGTTTGGGGTTTGGGGTTTGGGGTTTGGGGTTTTAGGGTTTAGGGTTTTAGGGTTTACGGCTCAGGGTTTAGGGTTTAGGGTTCAGAGTTCAGGGATTTGAGGTGTTGGGAATTCAGGGTTCGGGCTTGAGAGTTGAGGCGGTGTAGGTTGTTGGGATGTTCAAGGTTACTGTGGTTGGCTGGCCCAGCAAAAAGAAAAACACTCGGGGCGGCCGGGGCACCTTTTTTTGATGTTCGGGACGCAGTTGGCCCAACAAAAAAAACACTCGGGGGCAGCCGGGGTGCGTTTTTGTTTGTTCGGGACGCGGCTGGCCCAGCAAAAAAAAAAAACTCGGGGGCGGCCGGGGCGCGATTTTTGTTTGGTTCGGCACGCGGCTGGCCGACCAAAAAAAACACTCCGGGCGCTTCTTTTTTTGGTTCGGGACGCGCCTGGTCACTCACTCACTTGCGGGCCGGGGGTCGTGTGGGCCTTCCTTCAGGGGCGCGTTTTTGCTTTTTTTCGGGACAAGTCTGGCCGAGCAAAAAGAAGGAAAAGGAAAAGAGCTGGCCGATAAAAAAAAAAAAAAAACAGGTTCCGTTAGGGTTACCAAGCCAGAAGATCTGGGTCTGAAGGGCATGAGGCGTTCTGCATTCCGCGCATGTTTTCCGCGCCTAGATCATTCACAACTTCAGAGTTGAAGGTGTGTCTACCTGAAACCTGCGCAGGGAGAGGCGATGTAAGGAGTCGGGAAGCTGCACCCCTTCCAAGCTCTGGCAGAAGCTGTTGCCGAGGGTCAAGGTCCGTAGGCAGCTGGGAAGCTGCACCCCTTGCAAGCTCTGGTTGAAATAGTGGCCAAAGTTCAATGTCTGCAAGCTGCTGGGAAGCTGCACCCCTTGCAAGCTCTGGTTGAAGGTGTTGCCGAGGGCCAAGGTCTGTAGGCTGCTGGGAAGCTGCACCCCTTCCAAGCTCTGGTTGAAGTTTGCTCCGAAGGTCAAGGTCTGCAGGCCGCTGGGAAGCTGCGCCCCTTCCAAGCTCTGGTTGAATCTGTCGCCGAAGGTCAAGGTCTGTAGGCTGCTGGGAAGCTGCACCCCTTCCAAGCCCTGGTTGAAATTACGGCCGAAGGTCAAGGTCTGTAGGCTGCTGGGCATCTGCACCCCCTGCAAGCTCTGATTGAAAAACATGCCAAAGGTCAAGGTTTGTAGGCTGCTGGGAAGCTGCACCCCTTCCAAGATCTGGTTGAAACGGTGGCCGAAGGTCAAGGTCTGCAAGCCGCTGGGAAGATGCACCCCCTGCAAGCTCTGGTTGAAGGTGTGGCCGAAGGTCAAGGTGTGTAGGCCGCTGGGAAGTTGCACCGCTTCCAAGCTCTGGTCGAAATAGTTGGTGAAGGTCAAGGTCTGTAGGCCGATAGGAAGACGCACCTCTTCCAATGTCTGGTTGAACTTGTCGCCGAAGGTCAAGGTCTGTAGGCTGCTGGGAAGCTGCACCCCTTCCAAGGTCTGGTTGAAAAAGTGGCCGAAGGTCAAGGTCTGTAGACTGCTGGGAAGCTGCACCGCTTGCAAACTCTGGTTGAAGTTCATGCCAAAGGTCAAGGTCTGTAGGCCGCTGGGAAGCTGCACTCCTTCCAACGTCTGGTTGAAACAATGGCCGAAGGTCAAGGTCTGCAAGCCGCGGGGAAGCGGCACCCCTTCCAATTTGTGGTTGAAATCAGTGCCGAAAGTCAAGGTCTGTAAGCCGCTGGGAAGCTGCACCCCTTCCAAGCTCTGGTTGAAATCAGTGCCGAAAGTCAAAGTCTGTAAGCCGCTGGGAAGCTGCACCCCTTCCAAGCTCTGGTTGAAGCTGTTGCCGAAGGTCAAGGCGTGTAGGCCGCTGGGAAGTTGCACCCCTTCCAAACTCGTGTTGCCAAGGGTCAAGGTCTGTAGGCCACTGGGAAGCTGCACCCCTTGCAAGCTCTGCTTGAAGCGCTGGTTGAAACAGTCGGCGAAGGTCAAGGTCTGTAGGCCGCTGGGAAGCTGCAGCCCTTCCAAGCTCTGCTTGAAGTTGCTGCCGAAGGCCAAGGTCTGTAGGCTGCTGGGAAGCCGCACCCCTTCCAAACTCTGGTTGAAGCTTGCTCCGAAGGTCAAGGTCTGCAGGCCGCTGGGAAGCTGCACCCCTTCCAAGCTCTGGTCGAAAGCATTGCCGAAAGCTACTGTCTGTAGGCTGCTGGGAAGCTGCACCCCTTTCAAGCTGCAGTTGAAATTCATGCCGAATGTCAAGGTCTGCAGGTCGCTGGGAAGCTGCACCCCTTGCAAGCTCTCGTTGAAAAAGTTGCCGAAGGTCAAGGCAACAACGGCATCCAAGGCATCGGTGCAATCACTCAACTCTGCTCTTGCCAACGCTCGCTCTACGCTCTGTGCTGCACGGCCTGCGCCAAGTTTCCGAACCACATACGTGAGCTCTTGGTTTTGAGTTTGTTGCAGCAGTGGCTGGTGCAGGTCAAGCAGGCGGTCACCTGAAGTCAGCACGAGTGACGTTGCGGAAAGGCCAACACTTCCTGCGACACGTCTCCGCACATCCAGCCCGGTTTCCGCATCGTCCACGCAGAGCTCAAACGTCGACCCGGCAACACTGTGTATGGTCAACGGCCGCATGCTGGCGCCACCCACGTCTACGTGCCAGACGACGCGACAAGACTCGACATGGCGCAGAAATGAGTGGACATTTCAGATAATAACTTAATACCAATACAAAGAATTAGGGAATTTGGTATGTACCTCATGTCCCCAACTCTAACCCTTCAAGGGCTTCTACAGGGAAACCAATTCCCTAACTGGGCTCCTTGCGTGTAGCGTGACTTGACAAAAGAAAACCTGATTCACACAGGGGGTGTTTTCCAAGCAAAAGAGATATTGATATTGAATACATAATTACTGAGAAGTGGTACAGCATCTGATCTGGGGCTTATGGGGCTTCGGCTTTAGGCCTACAGACCTGCTTCTGCACTGTCTCAGCAAATCCTAAACCCTTAAACCCGAAACCCCGAGCCCAAACCCCGCCCGACTTGGGTTTTATTGGGTGATACTAGGAGGAACCCCCAACGGGGACCCTTCATCCTACTACTTGTATCCCCAGACCCTAAACCCTAAACCCTAAACTGTAAACCCTAAACCCTAAACCGTAAACCCAAAAAACCTCAACCCTAAATCACCCTAAACTCTAAACCCTAAACCCTAAACCCTAAACCCAAAACCCTAAACCCTAAACCCTAAACCCTAGCCCTAAACCCGAAACCCATCGGACTTTCAGGCTCATCGAATCGGACTGACCCTCGTACACCCAAAGAAACTCTGCCCAGGGGGTTCAGGGTTCAGGGTTTAGGGTTTAGGGTTTAGGGTTTAGGGTTTAGGCTTTAGGCTTTAGGGTTTAGGCTTTAGGGTTTAGGGTTTAGGGTTTAGGGAAAATGCGGCCCCAAACTGTCTGTTCTTTGGAGGTTGAGGATTTGGATTTAGGGCTTAGGGCTTGGGGCTTGGGGCTTGGGGCTTGGGGCTTGGGGCTTGGGGCTTGGGGCTTGGGGCTTGGGGCTTGGGGCTTGGGGCTTGGGGTTTGGGGTTTGGGGTTTGGGGTTTAGGGTTTAGGGTTTGGGGTTGAGGGGGTTTATGACCTCCTGGCTTGCAAGGTTGGGATTACAGGTGCATCCAACGCCCACCCAAAGCCCCGGCCCTCTGTCCCAAAGGAAGAAACTCCTAAATCCTAAGCCCCTTTAAGGTCTGGGTGGTTCTTAGTAGGGAATGAGGGGATGAGGTACCCTATATATATATATATATATACATTATATCCTTAAGGGATTATCTGGGGCCCCAAAATCCCTCAGTCCGTACTGAGAAACAGGGGGATGTTTTGGGGTTCAGGTACGGATGTTCTGCATATACTGTCCGTAATGGGGATTTTAGTACCCCTTGTCAGAATACCTATTAGTAAGGAGTGTTAGTATAAGGGGGAACATCACAAGTTTTTGGGGTTTAGGGCCAAAACCCAAACCAAACATCTAAACCCGACGCCCCTCTACACCCTGTGCAATCCCTGGCCGAATGCATACCCGAAACCCTAAACCCTAAACTTGCCTCCAGGCCCTCGTTCGCAGGGAGGGACCGCGCTTCATCCTCGGCAGGACCCCCAACGCCCCCCCGAGCCCCAAACCCAAAAAACAAACAGAGCACGAAGCCTCCCAAAAACCAAAGCCGAGCAGAGGAACCAAACCCCAAACCCCAACCCCCAACACCAAATCACCAAACCCCAAACCCCAAACCTTCAGCGCTACGCAACCGGCGTGGGGTTAAAGGTTTGAGGGTTTGAGGGCTGAGGGTTTATGGTTAGGGCTGTAGGGTTTTAGGGCTTTCAGGTTTGAGGTCTTTGAGGACTTTGAGGGTTTTGGGGCGTATTGGGGCGGGTTTTGGTGGTCGGACCTCTAGTCCTATACTCTCCCGGACGCATCCTCGATTCTGGGAAGTCTGCCGCCGAAGCTCTCTCTGCACCAGGCCTGCCGCAAACCCTAAACCCTAAACCCTAACCCTAAACCCTAAACCCTAAACCCTCAACCCTAAACCTTGGGGCGACTCGACGGCTCACACTCATTGGGTTCAAGGGGCTCAGGGCTTAGGGTTGAAGGGTTGCGATGTTCCCCCATGGGGTTTAGGGTCTAGGGTCTAGGGTCTAGGGTCTAGGGTTTAGGGTTTAGGGTTTAGGGTTTATAGGGTTTAGGGTTTAGGGTTTATAGGGTTTAGGGTATAGGGTATAGGGTTTAGGGTTTAGGGTTTAGGGTTTAGGGTTTAGGGTTTAGGGTTTAGGGTTTAGGGTTTAGGGTTTAGGGTTTAGGGTTTAGGGTCTAGGGTCTAGGGTCTAGGGTCTAGGGTCTAGGGTCTAGGGTCTAGGGTTTAGTTAGAATCCTGAATAGGGACTATAATGCGGGGTACTAAATTCTCGATTAAAGCCAAGTTAAGGGCTTCGGCACACCCCGCAACCTTCGCCAAGAGACCCAGCAAAACACACAAAAGTCCCAGGTTAAGGGTTTAGGGTTTAGGGTTTAGGGTTTAAAGTGTAGGGTTTAGGGTTTAGGGTTTAGGGTTTAAGGGTTTAGGGTTTAGGGTTTAGGGTATAGGGTTTAGGGTTTAGGGTTTAGGGTTTAGGGTTTAGGGTTTAGGGTTTAGGGTTTAGGGTTTAGGGTTTGGGGTTTGGGGTTTGGGGTTTAGGGGTTCAGGGTTTAGGGTTGAGGGTTTAGAGTTTAGCGTTTACGGTTTAGGGCTTCTAAACCAACTCCCGCAACACTCAGCCCCCCAAATCTCAATGCGTAAGCATCACATCCCTACACCCACAACATCAAGAGACTCTGCCTCGGACCCCTAAGCTGGTACCCTTGAATTTGGGCAGCCTTTCTTGAAGATCCCCTAAGGGAATAGAAGGGCCAGACTAGGAGCGTAGTGTGGGAAGCCTTTAGGGTTTAGGGTTTAGGGTTTAGTGTTTAGGGTTTAGGGTTTAGGGTTTAGGGTTTAGGGTTTAGGGTTTAGGGTTTAGGGTTTAGGGTTTAGGGTTTAGGGTTTAGGGTTATTTCGGGTTTAGGGTTTAGGGTTTAGGGCTTCGGGTTTAGGGTTTAGGGTTTAGGGTCCACCTTCAGCCCTCAACCCTCGAACTCTTAAACCCTCAACCCGAAACCCCTTCAGCCCCAAAGCAACCCAAGGCAGGCTCAATTCGCGGATATGTGCTTCAGAGCATGAAGGGTTGGGGGCTTAAGGGTTTAGGGTTTAGGGTTTAGGGTTTAGGGTTTAGGGTTGAGGGTATCTTCCCGGAGATTTCCCATCATGCCCTCCAGACTCCGTCTGCTGCTCGAGTTCTACCAGACTTGCCACACTCCTCCCCTTCGTTTTTTCTTAACTGAAGGACAGTGACAGGCGGGTGGTTTCTGTTAAGCCTCTTTAACGAAGTCTGGGGTTCATAGGGGGCTTACGAAAACAGGGGACCCCTAGTGTAGACCTTATAGACCCCCAATATCCTGTAAGACCCTTATGCGAGAAACAAATTGACAAAACCCCAGCGCTTAAAGCTCCCTTGAAAAAACTGAGTTGTACTTTGAACCATGTGAAAAGTACTTTTGAATCGGTTCCCTTGTTAGGAAAAGACGGGAATTTAAAACTCACCCCGCGCCTACGCCCTAACCCTAAACCCTAAACCCTAAACCCTAAACCCTAAACCCTAAACCCTAAACCCTAAACCCTAAACCCTAAACCCTAAACCCTAAACCCTAAACCCTAAACCCTAAACCCCCAGAACCCTGGGTCCCCTGGGTCCCCTGGCCAGAGCCCCGCCGGTGTGCGTTGGCAGCGGGCCCAGGGGCGCCGCCGGCGCCCCGGCGGGCGAAGACGCCTCGGCATCTGACTCGGCTTTAGGGTTTGGGGTTTAGGGTTTAGGGTTTAGGGTTTAGGGTTTAGAGTTCAGGGTTTAGGGTTTAGGGTTTAGGGTTTAGGGTTTGAGGGTTTGAGGGTTTGAGGGTTTGAGGGGTTGAGGGGTTTGGGGTTTAGGGTTTAGGGTTTAGGGTTTAGGGTTTAGGGTTTAGGGTTTAGGGTACTGGGTACTGGGCATTTTAGGATTTGCGGTATTCAGGGTTTAGGGTTGGTTTAGGGTTTATGGGGCAATTTGAAGGGGCTTGAGGGTTCAAGGTTTCATATAGGGGTTTGGGGGTTTCAAGGTTTGAAGGGTTTTAAGAGGGTTTAGGGGCTTAAGAGCTTGGGTCTTCAGGGTTAAGGGATTAAGGGCGGCTTGAGAGGTTTAAGGTTTGACGGTTTAAGGTTTAAGGTTTAAGAGCTTGAAAACCAGTCCTCTGTAACATAAGCTCTAAACGTCTCGCTCGCCTCCGGTGTAGTAGACAGGAGACCGGGGAATCCAGAGCACCTGTGTCTCCAGCATCTGGATCAATGCTTGACTACAAATTCTAAACCCTAAACCCTAAACCCTAAACCCTAAACCCTAAACCCTAAACCCTAAACCCTAAACCTAAGAACCCGAAGAGCATGGCGTGAGGGAGCGGAGGTTAGCTCGAGGTGCAGCTCCAGCAGCCCGACATAGTCTGCCTCCTGCATGGCATCGTGGTGTTGCTTCCGCCCCTTCGGTCATCCAAGCTCAGCTGCATGAACCTGCACAAGTCAACCGTGTAGGCCCCAGCTGGCCACTTTCCGGACGGAGCTCTCCCGGTTGGCAAGCTCTGTGCAACTGTCGCAGGCCTAAAACCTAAACCCTAAACCCTAAACCCTAAACCCTAAACCCTAACCCTTTCCTTTTGAGGAGGCCTTGCTCCCTTGACTTTGCACTGACTGGCTTGATCCACGGGGCAGGTTCTTCTGGAGGTGGCAAGCATGTGGCAAGTCCGTGCCGCTGCACTCTATCACTTTAGGGTTTAGGGTTTAGGGTTTAGGGTTTAGGGTTTAGGGTTTAGGGTTTAGGGTTTAGGGTTTAGGGTTTAGGGTTTAGGGTTTAGGGTTTAGGGTTTAGGGCTTAGGGTTGAAAAGCCGAATGTCGTAACGCTTCATGAACCTATCTAACTCTCGAAACCCCCTATTAGGTGCTAAACCCTGAATCCCAAACCCTAGGCCCTCAGCCCCAAAAGCCGAAGCCCCCGTGCATCCCTAAATCTGAACCTTCCTTCCTTCCACGGCATGGAGGTCATAGTCCCTAAACCCTAAAACCCTAAACCCTAAACCCTAAACCCTAAACACCCCTAAACCCCTTAAGCCCCCAAGCACAACGCCTCAGGCCAACAAGAAAAAAGCTAACTTTGGGTTGCAAGGGATCTAGGTTTGGGGCTTAGGGCTTAGAGTTTAGGGTTTAGGTTCTAGGGCTTAGGGTTTAGGGGCCAAAGTTCAAGCTCATAGTCAAGAATCTAGAACAACCCTTAGCTGTAACAAGCCCTACAATTAAGGGTTGTTGTATGGGCCCTTGCCTCCGTAAAATAGGGTTGAAAGAGTCTATAGGGCTCATAGGGTTTATGGAGTTTAGAGGGCTTCTAGGGTTTCTAGGGTTTATGTGTCCTACGGGTAGTTAGACGGGCTCTTCATATGGTCTCTTGCAGCCCTTGGGTTGCAGAGGGTATATAAGGGATCCCCTTTTAAGCGCCAAAGCAGCAAGTTACCCTGAGCCCTAAACACCCCGAAGCCCAAACCCTAAACCCTAAACCCTAAACCCTAAACCCCGAAGCCCAGAACCCTCAGCCCTGGACCTCTACTAAAGCCCCAGAGCCACAAAGCCTAAACCCCGAAACCCAAAACCTCTAGAGCCCTTAAACGCCCCAAACCCCCTAAACCCTACGTAACCCCTAACCCCTAACCCCTAAACCCTAAATCCTAAACCCTAAACCCTAAGCCCTAAGCCCTAAGCCCCAAGCCCAAGCCCCAAGCCCTAAACCCTAAACCCTAAACCCTAAACCCTAAACCCTAAACCCTAAACCCTACCCTAGACCCCTTAATCCCCCCAAAAGCACAACTCCAGCGGCTCACCCGCAGATTCGGCAGCGGTCAGCTCCCGCTCCAGCCAGGTGCCCTTGGTTTCTGCGGGGATTTCGTAGGCTTAGGGTTTAGGGTTTAGGGTTTAAGGTTTAGGGTTTAGGGGTTAGGGTTTAGGGTTTAGGGTTTGGGGTTTAGGGTTTAGGGTTCAGGGTTTGGGGTTTAGGGGTTTTTTTGGATCCCTAAGCCCCTAAGTCGCCGAACGCCCGCAATCTGCAACCCTAAACCCCAAACCCCAAACCCCAAACCCTAAACCCTAAACCCTAAACCCTAAACCCTAAACCCTAAACCCTAAGCACCTCGTCCTCTCCCTTCGCCAGGGCTTCCGCCAGGTCGGCCGCCTTTGCTCGGGTTCCGGGTTCAGGGTTCAGGTTTGAGGGTGTCGCAAGTTGATCGACTGCCTTAAGCTGGGGTCGGCGACGTTCAAGCAGCTCTCGCGGGTTGAGGACATGATAGGGTTCAGGGTTCAGGGTTCAGGGTTTAGGTTTTACGGCTTAGGGTTTAGGGTTTACTTAGAGCTTAGGGCTTAGGGATTAGGCTTTAAGGCTCAGGGTTTGGGGCTTCAGGGCTTCCTTCTGAAGTGAATGCCTTGCGTTTCGTAAGAGAGAGGTTCCAGGGGGTGTGTAATTCAAGGTGTTGTTAGAGCTGTGGTCTAAACCCTAAACCCTAAACCCTAAACCCTAAACCCTAAACCCTAAACCCTAAACCCTAAACCCTAAACACTAAACCTATCTATCAAGAAAGAGGGGGAAACTCCTGTTCTTCCCCCACCCTAAATCCCGAAGCCCTGAAACCCTAAGCCCCAAGCCCTAGACCCTCCACCCTAAACCCTAAACCTTAAACCCTAAAACCCAACACCCTAAAGGCCCTGAACCCAAAACCCCTGAACCCAAAAACCCTGAACCCTAAACCCTAAACCCCGAACCCTAAACCCGAAACCCTACACCCTGTTATATAAAGCCCATACCCCAAACCACAAACCCTAAACCCCAAACCCTAAACCCTGGGCCCTAAACCCTAAACCCTAATTAAACCCTAATTAAACCCTAATGAAACCCTAAACCCCAAACCCTAAACCCTAAACCCTAAATTCCCACCCAGGCCTGCTTAGGCCGTACCCACCCTTTTCAGGGTGCCTGGACCCAGCACTGCACCCGACAGCGATTAACACCATCGCTTGGAGTTACTATGCAAGCCTAAAGAGTTGTGTTGAGCGTGAGCTGCACCTCCAGTGCCCCCCTTCTCCGATTAAGAAACCCTCTGCAGGTGGTGCCTGGGCCCCTGGGCCCCCCTCCGGAGCCCCTGGTGCCGGGCCCCTGGCGGAGCGTGTTGAGGGACAGAGGGGCCACAAGGCAGGTCAGCCTGAGCGATTGCTTTTCCTGACCCCCCCTTGGCCCCCCCCCTCCCCCCCTCACCCCCCTCCCCCCCCCTCGCCCCCCTCCCCCCCTCCCCCCCCTCCCCCCCCTCCCCGCCACTTTCATCATAATCAAATCTGATGCCTTGCACATGGTTTTCACGGGTGGCTCTGTCCACCGCTTCAAATGCCTCTAAAATGTTGGGATCTAAGATCATTCCGACAAGCGCTCCGAGGACAGGCTTGTCACATGGCTCCAAGATTTCCTGAAGTGCCATACGGTCCCTTGATGGTAGTCGATGCCCTCAATGCTGAAAAAGCCCGGCATGACCTTCAGCAGAGCCTGTATGACTTTGGCGTTGCCCTAGTTTGTGAGCTTGGCCACGGCCCGGTACACTGCGGTACCGCCGCTCATGCCCAGCAGGCGGTCTATCAAGTCACTGTCCCCAACCTTGCCCAGCTCAACCAGACCATCCACGACAGGCATGTGCTGCCGCTCCTCCCAATGTTCACGCCCGGTGCCCCCCTCCCCCCCCTCCCCCCCCGTCCCGGAGGTAAGGGCCTTCTGCCCCCGTCTGTTTTCTGGGTCACCCTGACCCGTTCAAAGGATGAGGGTAGAAGTGTCCTACCCAACCGTTCAAAGGATGGGGGTGGGAAGTGGGAATTTAGGGCGTTAGCCCGAAACCCTAAAAGGAGAAAAGTTGGGTGGATGCCTGCGTAAGCAGGGGGTGGGAAAAATAAAACAACCCAACCTTTCTGGTTGTGGTGGCTCCAACTTCAATATACGCCGCCGCGACATATGCCGCCCCCTCACACCCCCTGGGTGTGTTGGGGCGCCATCTTCGCATGACATCTACTGCCGCGGCGCAGCGAGAAGCCCCAAACCCTAAACCCTAAACCCCAAACCCCAAACCCTAAACCCTGAACCCTAAACCCCAAACCCCAAACCCTAAACCCCAAACCCCAAACCCTAAACCCTCTCTTACTATGTATATTTAAACCCTAATGACCTTCGTCGGCATGTTGTTTTTTTCTGGGCCCTAGGGTTTAGGGCCCAGAGTTTTTTTTCAAGGTTTTTCAGAGTTTTTCAGTTTTTCAAGGTTTCTCAAGGTTTTTCAGGGTGTTTCAGGGTTTTTAACCCTCAAGAGGGTTTAGGGCTGTAGGGTTTGGGGCATAGGGTTTGGGGCATAGGGTTTAGGGCCCAGAGTTTTTTTTCAAGGTTTTTCAGAGTTTTTCAGTGTTTTTCAAGGTTTTTCAATGTTTTTCAGGGTGTTTCAGGGTTTTTAACCCTCAATTCTGATTGTGGGCCGCCCCCGCGACCTTTTCACAGCCTAGTTTTGGTCAAGGGGGGGTCGTATTTTTCTATTTTAAAGGCAAAATAGTCTTCGGAGACCCCCCCTTGCCTCAAACTCCGACCCCCCCTTGAGAGGGAACGTTTGCTTCCAAAAACACCCCAAATGAGGGGGACCCCAGGATCGGCCTGGGCCACAAGTAAAAATGCGATTTTTTAGTACTGAAATCGACGGTTCTGGGTGGCCTCTTGTTTCTGGATTTTTGACCAAACCGAGCCTTTACCGGTTTCAGAATTTCAAGTTTTTCAAGGTTTTTCGAAGTTTTTCAAGGTTTTTCAAGGCTTTTCAGAATTTTTCAATGTTTTTCGATGTTTTTTAATGTTTTTCAGGCTGTAGGGTTTGGGGCATAGGGTTTAGGGCTGTAGGGTTTGGGGCATAGGGTAGAGCTGTAGGGTTTGGGGCATGGGGCATAGGGTTTAGGGTTGTATGGTTTGGGGCATAGGGTTTAGGGCTCTTAGGGTTTGGGGCATAGGGTTTAGGGCCCAGAGTTTTTTTCAATGTTTTTCAGAGTTTTTCAGTGTTTTTCAAGGTTTTTCAATGTTTTTCAGGGTGTTTCAGGGTTTTTAACCTTCAATTCTGATGAAGGGCCGCCCCCGCGACCTTTTCACAGCCTAGTTTTGGTCAAGGGGGGGTCGTATTTTTCAATTTTAAAGGCAAAATAGTCTTCGGAGACCCCCCTTGCCTCAAACTCCGACCCCCCCTTGAGAGGGAAAGTTTGCCTCCAAAAACACCCCAAATGAGCCAGGATCGGCCCGGGTCCCAGCTAAAAAGCGATTTTTTAGTACTGAAATCGACGGTTCTGGGTGGGCTCTCAAAACCGAGCCTTCACCGGTTTCAGGATTTCAAGTTTTTCAAGGTTCTTCAAGGTTTTTCAGAGTTTTTCAATGTTTTTTTAAGGTTTTTCAATGTTTTTCAGGATGTTTCAGGGCTTGTAACCTTTTGATGAAGGGCCGCCCCCGCGACCTTTTCACAGCCTAGTTTTGGTCAAGGGGGGGTCGTATTTTTCAATTTTAAGGCAAATAGTCTTCGGAGACCCCCCCTTGCCTCAAACTCCGACCCCCCCTTGAGAGGGAAAGTTTGCCTCCAAAAACACCCCAAATGAGGGGGACCCCAGGATCGGCCCGGGTCCCAGTTAAAAATGCGATTTTTTAGTACTGAAATCGACGGTTCTGGGTGGCCTCTCGTTTTCTGGATTTTTGACCAAAACCGAGCCTTCACCGGTTTCAAGATTTCAAAGGTTCGTCAAGGTTTTTCAGATGTTCCCCCTTGAGAGGGAAAGTTTGCCTCCAAACCACCCCAAATGAGGGGCCACCCCCCCACCCCACCCTCCCCGGTTTGAGAATTAGATTTTGGGTTTTCGGCCAATTGGACCTTGAGCTTTAAGCCTACTGGGAATGTATTGAGTGGACTTTGTATTTTCTCAATGTTATGGGTTTCTTGGGTGGGTGGGGTTTTATTCCAGCCCTTGACAAGCTGCTTGACTAGTGAATGCTCGGACTTGAGATGCTGAACCCTAAACCCTACACCCTAAACCCCCAAGAGCTGCACAGCCGCGCAGCGTGGGCTTGCCGGAGGTGGGCACGGAGGCCCCGCGCCAGATCGAACCTCAGAGGGATTAGGGTTTAGGGTTTAGGGTTTAGGGTTTAGGGTTTAGGGTTTAGGGTTTAGGGTTGAGGGTTGAGGGTTGAGGGTTGAGGGTTGAGGGTTGAGGGTTGAGGGTTGAGGGTTGAGGGTTGAGGGTTGAGGGTTTAGGGTTTAGGGTTTAGGGTTAGGGTTTGGGGTTTAGGGTTTAGGGAGGGTTTAGGGTTTAGGGTTCAGGGAGGGTTTAGGGTTTAGGGTTTAGGGGGAACGGGGCTCAAACCCTGAGTGAGGGAGCCTTCGCTGGCTCGCCCCGCAACGTGGGCAGGGCGCGCAGCCTTGCGGATTTCAGGGTTTCGGACTTCAGGGTTTCGGGTTTAGGGTTTCGGGTTTAGGGTTTGGGGTTGAGAGTTTAGGGTTTTCGGTTGAGGGTTGAGGATTTAGGTTAAGGGTTTAGGGGTTCTTGCTGGAGCTTTCGAGGGTTAGGTGCGGGGCTGCAGAGGCTGTTATCAGAAAACCAGCTCCGCGTGAAAAAACCCGCAGCCCTAGACCTAAACCCTCAAACCCTAAACCTAGAGCCCTACACCCGAAACCCTAACCCCTAAACCCTAAACCCTAAACCCTAAACCCTAAACCCTAAACCCTAAACCCCTGAACCCTGAACCCTGAACCAGGAGGAACCACAGCATGCCTCAAGGCTACTTCGTGCGGCTTGGAGCTCTGAAGGGAAACAAGGTGTCGGGCTTAGAGGCCTATTCTACGTAGAATGGCTTTAAGGTTCAGGGCTGTGAAGTTAATACCGAGGAGGAGGAGGAGGAGGAAGGTCTCCTAGAGTGTTCTTGGCCTTTCTGGGGTTTGTGGCTTGATGGTTCAGGAGCCTTCAGATGAAACCATAACAAGGAAATCCTAAATCCTAAACCCTAAACCCGAACCGCCCTAAACCTCTAAGCGTGCATGACCTGGTAGTCCCACCAGGTCGAACTGCTCGTGCTCATACTCCGCGATGCGCCGGACCTCCTGATCGGGTAGCACCGAGATTGCGAGCGGCATCGGTTGTATCTTCTCCATGACAGCAGCGTGGGTCTGGGGCGGCGCTGGCGCTGCCTGGCTCGGCTCTCCAAACTCAAAACCCGAAACCCTGAGCCCCCAAACCATCCCCTAAAACCCCATGAAAATCCCAAACCTAAACCCCAAAAAACCCTAAACCCTAAACCCTAAACCCTAAACCCTAAACCCAGGAGCCTGCGGAGGCCACCACACCACTCCGCCGCGCCGGTGCGGAACTGGGGAAGGTTAGGGGGAAGGGTTTAGGGTTTAGGGTTTAGGGTTTAGGGTTTAGGGTTTGGGGTTTGGGGTTTAGGGTTTAGGGCTTAGGGCTTAGGGCTTAGGGCTTAGGGCTTAGGGCTTAGGGCTTAGGGCTTAGGGCTTAGGGCTTAGGGCTTAGGGCTTAGGGCTTAGGGCTTAGGGTTTAGGGTTTAGGGTTCCAGAGACTCCAAAACCCCTTAAGTAAGGAATATACCTTACATCATGTTAGGGTTCCTGTTACATTTTAAGTTTTGGGGGTTCCTTCGGGGCTTGAAGGGTTCAGGGCTTAAGGTCTAGGGTTTGGAGGGCTTGTAGGGTTTATAGGGTTCGCAGGGTTTCGGGTTTCGCGTTGAGGTTTTAGGCTTTAGGTTTGGGAACCCTAAACCCTAAATCCTAAACCCTAAACCCTAAACCCTAAACCCTAAACCCTAAACCCTAAATCCTAAACCCTAAACCCTACACCCTAGTTAGAGCCTTAGGGCTTCGGGAGTCCTGAGCCCTACACCCCAAACCAAACACTTCTGCCCTCAAACCCTCAGACCTTTTTGTTCATAAACCCTTTCACTAAAACCCTAAACCCTCCAACCCAAACCCTAACCCCTAAAACCCTTAAAAAAACCCTAACCCCCTAAAAACCACACAAACCTGTCAAGCCCAACCCCGAAACCCTTGAATCACCTTATACCCTAAGCCTAAACGCGAAACCCAGAAGCCTAAACCCTAAACCCTAAACCCTAAACCCTAAACCCTAAACCCTAAACCCTAAACCCTGAACCCTGAACCCTGAACCCTGAACCCTGAACCCTGAACCCTGAACCCTGCTTCTGCCTTTGCATGGGCGCGGTGCCAGGCTGCCTGTCGTGCAGCCGCCGGGCGCGACGCGGAGCCGAGGGGCCTGAAAGGATTGTTTCTTTTGCTTTTGTGTTTGTTTTGGGTGTAAGGTCTAGGGTTTAGGGTTTAGGGTTTAGGGTCTAGGGTTTAGGGTCTAGGGTTTAGGGTTTAGGGTTTAGGGTTTAGGGTTTAGGGTTTAGGGTTTAGGGTTTAGGGTTTAGGGTTTAGGGTTTAGGGTTTAGGGTTTAGGGTTTAGGGTTTAGGGTTTAGGGTTTAGGGTTTAGGGTTTAGGGTTTAGGGTTTAGGGTTTAGGGTTTAGGGTTTAGGGTTTAGGGTTTAGGGTTTAGGGTTTAGGGGTTCAGCAGCTCCGGATCGAGCGTTATATTGACGGCTGTGATATAATACCCACGGACCCAGAGAATGCCAGAACATGCAGACGATAGAAAGTACCGAAGGTTACGACTACACAACAATGCGTTCTTAAGCTTCCGCACACAAAGAAGATGATTATTACAAGGGAAAGAGGTGGCCCTGAAAAACCTAAACCCAGGCCTTGGGGCCCTGAAACTAAACCCTAAAAACCCTAAACCCTCAAACAATTTGGGGGGGCCTTGCAGCTGTAAACTCGAAGCCTAAGCCTGAACAGGGTTTAGGATTTAGGGTTTAAGGGTTAAGGGTTAAGGGTTAAGGGTTAAGGGTTTAGGGTTTAGGGTTTAGGGTTTAGGGTTTAGGGTTTAGGGTTTAGGGTTTAGGGTTTAGGGTTTATCGCTGCACGCCAGCCTGAAGGAGGTCCCGAGCGCCCGCTTAAGAGGTCGCCGACCTGGCACAGGGGCAAAGGGGGGGGGGGGGGGGGCGCAGGTTGGGTTTAGGTTTAGGGTTTAGGGTTTAGGGTTTAGGGTTTAGGGTTTAGGGTTTAGGGTTTAGGGTTTAGGGTTTAGGGTTTAGGGTTTAGGGTTTAGGGTTTAGGTTTTAGGACTTAGGGTTTAGGGTGTAGGGTCTAGGGTCTAGGGTTTAGGGTCTAGGGTTTAGGGTTTAGGGTTTAGGGTTAGGGTTCAGGATTTCGAGGGTGTTGGGGTTGAGACTTGAGGGTTTTGGGTTTGGTGTGCGCTTTTTGGTGTCTTGGGTTTGGGGGGTTTGGGTTTGGGGGGGAGCGGGTGGGGGTTGAATGTTTGGGGTCTAGGGTCCGGGACTAGGGGGTTGCGGTGTTCCCTACTTGGGGTTAGACCCGGGGGAAAAAAAAAGCAGATATCTTCTAGGGAGAAGCAGCTATAACAGGAACCCTGAACCAAAAAAAAAGTATTAAAGCACAGTGGGGCTTTTGGATTGGTTTTGTGAGGCGAGGATTTGGACTGTCGGGGTTGGGAGTTGGGCGGCCGGTTGCCAAGAGCCGCGTTGACATTCTATAGGGGCCTTAACGATTAGAATAGGGCTTTGGGGGCTATTCTAGTATAATTATACAGGGACCATAAAGGACGACTATGAACAACCCTGAGCCCTAAACCCTAGACCCTAAACCCTACACCTTGAACCCTGCTTCTGCCTTAAACCCTAAACCCTAAGACCTAATATAGGGGCCTGAACCATTGGAATGGGATTTTGGGGGGTCTTATGGTATAATACAAAGGGACCACAAGGGAATACTATTAGCAATTATTCCGAAACTTATACTCAGTCATCACGGTGGTCTTGACAAGCTCGCAAGCCAAGAGATTAAGCTGTAGCGACACCCCGCTTCACGCTGCTCAGGCCCATCCTTGCAGACCACCTGCCTCACTGTTTCTTTGCAACCCTAAACCCTAAACCCTAAACCCTAAACCTTAAACCCTAAATCTCAGAGACCTTGTCATCTGAGTGGTGCAGCCAAAGCCTTGTGCTTGTTGACTGTGACTGTTATGTCAACCCTGAACCCTAAACCCTAGACCCTAAAGCCCAAACCATAAACCCTTAACCCCGAACCCGAACATAGGGTCTCCAGGTCTCTTGAGAACCCTGAGGTTGACGAGTCCTGGCTCACCAGTATCCTTGAAAAACCCTAAACCCTAAACTCTACACCCGCAATCCAAAACCTGCCAGCCTTAAGGAGAAACAAGGTTCTAAGCCATGGTAATCCTGAAACCCTAAACTCTAAACCTTGAACCTAAACAAAAACTAGCTACACGCTAAGCACTAAGTCCTGAACTCTAAATCATACCCCTGCAACCATGAACTCCAAACCTTAAACCTGAAACCCTACATGCTAAACACTAAACCCCAAACTTGATATCATCACCCTGAACCCACCCTACACGGTAGAAACCAAATCCAAAACTCCAGATCAAACACCCTGAACCCTTAAACTCTAAATCTTAAACTTCAAGCCCAACACACTAAACGCGCAACCCTAAACTCCAGAACGTAACCCTGAAGCCCAAAACTCTAAACCTTAGCCCTCAACCCCTACACGCTAAATACGCATTCCTAAACTCTAAATCCGAACCCTGAAGCCTTAAACTCTAAACCTTAAACCTGAAACCCTACACGTTAAACACTAAATCCAAAGCTCTAAATCCTAGCCCTGAACCTTAAAACTCTAAGCTTTAAACCTCAACCCCTACACACAAAACACTGAATCCTGAGGCCCTGAACTCTAAACCTCAAATTTCAAACCCAACACGCTAAACACTCATTCCTAAACTCCAAATCTTAACTCGGAAAGCCTAAGCTCTAAACCTTAAACCTGAAACCCTGCACACTAAAGACTGAATCTTATACAACCCCCAAACCCTAAACATGAACATAAAACCTAAAACCCTATACGACTAAACCCTAAACTCCAAACCATCACCCTGAAACCTTAAACCTAAAACCTTAAACCTAAAACCCTACACACGAAGCACTGAATCCTAACCGTAAACCCTAAACCCTAAACCTTTTCCTGACACCCCAGAACAATTTATGGCATCGACTTCGGGCCGAATGAACGAAAGCTGGCTCGGGGTTTAGGGTTTAGGGTTTAGGGTTTAGGGTTTAGGGTTTAGGGTTTAGGGTTTAGGGTTTAGGGTTTAGGGTTTAGGGTTTAGGGTTTAGGGTTTAGGGTTTAGGGTTTAGGGTTTAGGGTTTAGGGTGTAGGGTTTAGGGTTTAGGGTTTAGGGTTTAGGGTTTAGGGTTTAGGGTTTAGGGTTTAGGGTTTAGGGGTGGGAGGCCTTGACATCTGCCTTGGAGGCTGGGAAGGGCCACGGGCTTCCTTCGTGGTCGAAGAACCTGCGGGGGCTCGTCTGTAGGGTTTAGGGTTTAGGGTTTAGGGTTTAGGGTTTAGGGTTTAGGGTTTAGGGTTTAGGGCTTAGGGTTTAGGGTTTAGGGATTAGGGTTTAGGGTTTAGGGTTTAGGGTTTAGGGTGTAGGGTTTAGGGTTTAGGGTTCAGCAGTTCTGAGCGTGAAGAGTCTACTCCAGCCATTCTCTCGGCCAACACCCAGCCGCCCAAAGAATCCCACCACGTCCGAACATATTACCCCTAAACCGTAAGGCCCAAGGCCCAACTAGGCCCTAAACCCTAAAGCCCAAGCGCCAGCAAATCAAGAGGCCCTAAACCCTAAAGCCCAAGCCCCAGTAGCCCTTAAATCCTAAAGCCTAAGGCCAGTGGCCCCTAAACCAGCTGCGCCCCTAAACCCTGAGCCCAAGCTCCGGTGGCCCCTAAACCCTAAAGCCCAAGGCCCACCAGGCCCTAAACCCTGAAGCCCAAGCCCCAGTAGCCCCGAACTCCTAAAGCCTGAAGCCCAAGGCCCACTAGGCCCTAAATCAGGGTTTAGGGTTTAGGGTTTAGGGTTTAGGGTTTAGGGTTTAGGGTTTAGGGTTTAGGGTTTAGGGTTTAGGGTTTAGGGTTTAGGGCTAAACCCCAAGCCCCAGTAACCCCGAAATCCTAAAGCCCAAGGCCCGTGACCATTTCACGGTAAGACTGTAGGGTTTTAAATCCTATACGGAAAAGAGGGTTTTTTGGGTTTAGGGTTTGGGGTTTAGGGTTTAGGGTTTCGGGACTAGGATTTAGGGTTTTGGGTATAAAGCTTAGGGCCTAGGATCTAGGGTTTAGGGGCTGGGATTTAGGGTTTAGGGTTTCCGCAAGGGGTTTATGAGGGAAACCCCCCCCAGAAGGGATGTGGGAGATAAAGATCGCCCAGACCGCTGGCGCAAGCCCACAGCCTTGTCGGACTCCTTGGGAGGTATCAATTTGGGTTGACTGGCCTCGATGTAGGAAGCACATCTGTGCATGATGGTGGACATACAGGATCAGGCTGATGAGTCCAGGGTCCACCTCAGCAAACAGCGCATCATAGAGGACAGAGCGAGGCAGTCGATCGAAAGCCTTGGTGAGGTCCAGCGACAACGTAAGTCCGCCGCTGATGGGCTCGGTTTTATGGCCCTGCCGAGTTAGCCGGATATTAGTGGCATTGGCCCTGTTATCATCCCTGCATCGTGCGCAGTGGGACACCGCCCTGTCAATGGCATCATGTACATCCCTGGATGGTATGTACGCAAGGTGCTCTAAGGTGGCAGCGAGGCGGAGATACGGCTTGGACTGCTGGGCATTCTAGGTTCCAGGTTTAGGGTTTCGGTGTGAGGGTTTAGGGTTTAGGGCTCCGGTCCCTTCCAAGATGCTTTTAGTGAGGGAAGGCGGTGGGAGTGTACGGGGAGGCTGGACTCAAAAAAAGGTCTTGTAACAGAGAAAAGTGGTCCTGATCAAATGGCTGTTTCGGGGCGTATCGAGCTCCAAACCCTAAACCCTAAACCCTAAACCCGAAACCCTGAAGGGCTCAGGCTTTGGGTGGCCTCCAGTCGAAGACCAGGTCGGATTCCTCACCCGTCTCGCTGCGGAGCTTCACGAACCTTGGGAATTGGGTTTAGGGTTTAGGGTTTAGGGTTTAGGGTTTAGGGTTTCGGGTTTGGGGTTTGGGGTTTAGGGTTTAGGGGTTAGGGTTTGGGGTTTAGAGTTTAGGGTTTAGGGTTTAGGGTTTGGGGTTTAGGGTTTAGGGTTTAGGGTTTGGGGTTTGGGGTTTAGGGTTTAGGGTTTAGGGTTTGGGGTTTAGGGTCTAGACCCTAAACCCTAAACCCTAAACCCTAAACCCCAAACCCTAAACCCTAAACCCTTTCAGGGCTCGCGAGAGGCCAAGCCACACGAGGCGCCCATGATGTCGAACCTGGCAGCCCGCGGGAAAGACCCCACGGAGGCCCTTAAACACCCTCTTCGGGTTTAGGGTTTAGGGCTTAGGGCTTAGGGTTTGGGCCTTAGGGTTTAGAGTTTGGGGTTTAGGGTTAGGGGTTTGGGTTCAGGGTTTGGCATTTGGGGTTTGGGGTTTGGGGTTTGGGGAGATCCTCTTTGTGAGGCTTCGGCGACGGGGTGGTGTAGGTTTAAGTTTTAGGGCCTAAAACTTCATCCTAAACCCTAGGCTCAACACTTTTCAATCCCGAACCCACAACCACAAACCGGGAAGTTTCTATATACTGCAGAGACCCTGAAAGCTAACTTATTACTAGCCCATGAACCCTAAACATCTGAGGATCGAAGACTAAAGTAAATCACAAAGCACAATCTTGGCTTCAGCACACAATAAACCCTGAACCGCAAAACCCCAAACCCCAAACCCCAAACCCCAAACCCGAATCCCTAAACCCTAAACCCTAAACCCTAAACCCTAAACCCCAAACCCTAAACCCTAAACCCTAAACCCTAAACCCCAAACCCTAAACCCTAAACCAGATCAACTCCCACATGGCACCTGGCCTTCGCTACCATGCCCTCAAAGTCGGCATCGGCCACGTCGTCTGGTCCTGTCACACTGGGGATTGTTGGGTTTAGGGTTTAGGGTTTAGGGTTTAGGGTTTAGGGTTTAGGGTTTAGGGTTTAGGGTTTAGGGTTTAGGGTTTAGGGTTTAGGGTTTAGGGTTTAGGGTTTAGGGTTTAGGGTTGATGGTTTAGGGTTTAGGGTTTAGGGTTTAGGGTTTAGGGTTTAGGGTTTAGGGTTTAGGGTTTAGGGTTTAGGGTTTAGGGTTTAGGGTTTAGGGTTTAGGGTTTAGGGTTTAGGGTTTAGGGTTTAGGGTTTAGGGTCTAGTGTTTTGGGGGTTAGGGTTGAGGGTTTAGGGTTCCAGGGTTTTTTGGGGTTTTCTAGGGTTTGTTTAGGGTTTTTGGCGGCTTTTTTAGGGTTTTCTGGGTTTTTTGGGCTGTTTTGGGCATTCAGGGTTTTGAGGGTTTCAGGCGTTTAGGGTTTAAGGTTTTTAGGGTTCCGGGTGTAGGGTTTATGGTTTAGGGTTTGGGGGGTTCATGGTGTCCAGGAGTTTAAGGGCTTGTGGGTGTAGTTTAAACGGTTTATGGTTTTGTTGTGTTTGGACGTACGGGACGGACGTGCGGCTGGCGTGCTTCTGTCCTTTCACCCTACACCTTAACTCAGAACCCGAAGCCATCCAAACCCGAAGCCATCCAAGCCGTATAAGGGGGGTGGGGTCCTATGTCGCTTGGAGGTTCTTAAAGTTTTGCCCTTGATCCATTTATCAACATCTTTGGGCACGGCTCTAAACCCTAAACCCCCAACCGTAAACCCTTTTAACCCTAAACCCTAAAACCTTAAAACCCCAAAACCCTAAAACGATAAAACCCTAAAACCCTCAAACCTTAAAGCCCTAAAACCCTACAACCCTAAACCCTGAACCCTAAACCCTTTAACCCTAACACCCTAAACCCTAAAACACTTAAACCCTAAACCCTTACGCCCCGAAACCACCTAAGCCCTCAAGCCCTTAAAGGGTTAGGGTTGAAGGGTGGAGGGTCTAGGGCCTGAGGGTTTGGATTTAGTCTTAGGGTTTAGGGCCTGAGGGTTCGGGGTTTCGGGTTGAGGGTTTAAGGTTGAGGGTTTAGGCTTTAGGGTTTAGGCTTTAGGGTTTAGGGTTTAGGGTTTAGGGTTTAGGGTTCAGGGTTCAGGATTTAGGATTTAGGGTTTAGGGTTTAGGGTTTAGGGTTTAGGGTTTAGGGTTTAGGGTTTAGGGCTGAGGGAGGGAGGGAGGGAGGGAGGGAGGGAGGAGTAGAGCGCGCTCCTTCGTTCTCCTGTGCGGCATCGGCCGGAGGCTGGCACATGAGCCGAAGTCAGTCTTGATAGCTTGTGGTTTAGGGCTTAGGGTTTAGGGTTTAGGGTTTAGGGTTTAGGGTTTAGGGTTTAGGGTTTAGGGTTTAGGGTTTAGGGTTTAGGGTTTAGGGTTTAGGGTTTGGGGCTTAGGGTTTAGGGTTTAGGGTTAGGGGTTTGGGGTTGTTGAGGGATTGGGGTTTCGGGTTTGGGTTTGGGGTTGTGTTGAGAATTTGAAGGTGGGTCGGCATGTCGTCTGCAGGCTCTCCATCCGAACTACCCTGCGCTCCCGCTCGCGCTCTCTCTCACTCTCACTCACTCACTCACTCACTCACTCTCTCTCTCTCTCTCTTTTCTGGAGCTTTGTTGATGCAACGCACTGGTTCATTCGAAGGGTGATGCAAAGGCTATCTATGAGCTCCAGTTCTCCCTCTCTCTCTCTCTCTCTGTCTCTCTCTGTCTCTCTCTCTGTCTCTCTCTGTCTCTCTCTGTCTCTCTCTGTCTCTCTCTGTCTCTCTCTGTCTCTCTCTGTCTCTCTGTGTCTCTCTCTGTCTCTCTCTGTCTCTCTGTGTCTCTCTCTGTCTCTCTCAGTCTCTCTCACTCTCTGGTTTAGGGTTTAGGGTTTAGGGTTTAGGGTTTAGGGTTTAGGGTTTAGGGTTTAGGGTTTAGGGTTTGGGGTTCAGGGTTCAGGGTTCAGGGTTTAGGGTTTAGGGTTTAGGGTTTAGGGTTTAGGGTTTAGGGGTTAGGGTTTAGGGTTTAGGGTTTAGGGTTTAGGTTTTAGGGTTTAGGGTTTAGGGTTTAGGGTTTAGGGTTTAGGGTTTAGGGTCTGGAATCTGCCTTCCTCTGCTAACTTCGATGCAATGCTTGGACCAATGCAGCCGGCGTCAGAGAGGCGGGGTGAAGGCTCTCGGGTCCCTGGAACCCTGAGGCCCTGAAGCCCTAAACCCTGCAACTCTATGTGCCCTAAACCCTAAACCCTAAACCCTAAACCCTAAACCCTAAACCCTAAACCCTAAACCCTAAACCCTAAACCCTAAACCCTAAACCCTAAACTTGGGATGTTCCCCCTTATACTAACAGTCCTTAGTAAGGATTACAATAGGGCGTTTCCATAATCCCTAGTGAGGACCGCTAGTATAAGTGGGAACACCCCGGCCTTCAACCCCAAACCCCCTCAAGCCCTCAAGCCCCTAAAGCCAGAACAAATCCTGAAACCCTAAACCCTAAACCCTATATAAACCCTAAACCCCAGGCCCCCGAACCCCTAAAGCCTAGGGAGAAAATCCCCGAACTTCCTGGGAGGCACACCCTTCAAACCCTAAAGGCTAAAGGGTTTAGGGTTTAGGGTCTAGGGTTTAGGGTTTAGGGTTTAGGGTTTAGGGTTTAGGGTTTAGGGTTTAGGGTTTAGGGTTTAGGGTTTAGGGTTTAGGGTTTAGGGTTTAGGGTTCAGGGTTTAGGGCTTAGGGAACGCGAAAAACACGCAAACTGACCCCAAAAGATGGCCATGCACGGGAAGCCTTGGCCCTGCAAATCGATGCATCCAGAAGCCTCTCGCAACGAAGTACTGGCCGTCGGCCTAAACCCTGATTTAACTCTAACCCCAAACTCCCAAAACCCCCAACCCCTAAACCCAAACAGCACCCGCAAAACTCCACACACCAAACTACATCCCCAAACCCTAAAACCACAAACCCGGAACACTAGACTCGCCACCACCGCCACCACGACCCCCCCCCCCCCCGGCTCCGCTCTAAACCCTAAACCCTAAACCCTGAACCCTGAACCCTGAACCCTCAACCCTAAACCCTAAACCCCCTAAACCCTGAACCCTAAACCCCCTAAACCCTGAACCCTAAACCCTAAACCCTGCACACAGCAACTCCCAAGGGCCCCAATAGCCCTCGAGATCCCGGACGGACCGGCTCATCGATCAATTCAGCCTCGGGGGTCAGAGGTTTGAGGGTTTTTGGGTTTGGGGCTTTGGGGCTTTGGGGCTTTGGGGCTTCCCCTAAACCCTAAACCCTAAACCCTAAACCCTAAACCCTAAACCCTAAACCCTAAACCCTGAACTTTAGACTAGGGTGCGAAGCTTGTTGGGGTTTAGGGTTTAGGGTTTAGGGTCTAGGGTTTAGGGTTTAGGGCTTGCGGTTTAGGGTTTCGGCGTTTAAGGTTTAGGGTATGGGGTTTGGGGTTTAGGGTGCTAGGGCTAAGTGTTTACCGCAGGGTTTAGGCTTACTTAAGACCCTAAACCCCGCAATGGCCCTAGTGTGGCCGGACTGGGGAAGGGAAGGCTGAATCTGTCTGTGAGTTTTTAACGGAGCCCTTCCGCACCCGTGTAGAGGCATATGAAGTACTTGGAGGTTCACTGTACTTGTTATCCAATTATAACTGTACTTCTGACTGCGCGTAGCACCATATTAGGGCACTCAAGATGAACCTCCAAGTAGGGCTTATTTCCTTGTCTCCCCAAAAGGATACCCAATATATATATATATATATATACATATACATATACACTCACCAATATTCAAAAGGAACCCTCACTCCCCAATAAACGTATTATGAACCTTGTTACACATAGGCACACACAAGGTTAAACCCTACTTTAAGAACCCTGGGTTCTTAAAGCCGGGTTTAGGGTTTAAAGTTCAGGGTTTAGAATCTTCAGGGTTCCGGCGTCACCCCTCCGCCCCCCCCCCTGCCGCCGAAACCCCCAGTCACCGAGGCTACGGCCGAGATCTCGATGGCCTCGAGTGCTGCGTTCACGGCCGCCAGGTTGTACATTTCGATCTCGGCAGGTGGACTGGGGTTTTTTGGGCGAAGCCTCGCGCTACACCCCAAACTCCCACAGGAAGAAACCTAAGCCCCACGTTGACAATCCTCAGCCCTACATTGAGACTCCTACGACCGAAGCCCTATCTTGAGAATCCTGAGCCCCCGTGACAGGCCCTAAACTTCAAAGTCAGGCTTTGGTGTACGTAGACCTAGAACCCTGAAACAAAAAACCCTAAACCCTAAACCCTAAACCCTAAAGCCTAAACCCTAAACCTCTAGACCCAAAACACCTCTACAACCCCTAAACCCTAAACCCCTAAACCACAACCTCCTGAAACTGGCAGACGGTCACCCTTCCCCTTGTGTACGACTCAGGGTTTAGGGTTTAGGGTTTAGGGCTTAGGGCTTAGGGTTTAGGGTTTAGGGCTTAGGGCTTAGGTTTAGGGTTTAGGGTTTCGGGTTTAGGGGTTAGGGTTTAGGATTTAGGGTTTAGGGTTTGGGGTTTAGGAAGCCCCTAGATCCCTCCGTTCCTTCAGAAACCTTAACAAAAACGAGGCCATCGCTGACGTATGTTACAACCTTAGGATTTAGGGTTTCGGGTTTAGGGTTTAGGGTTTAGGGTTTATTGTTTAGGGCTACGAGCCCTAGGCCCCCTGGCCTAAACCCTAAACCCTACACCCCGAATTAAACCCTAAACCCTAAACCCCTACACCCCTAAACCCCTAAACCCCTAAAACCCTAAACCCCTAAAACCCCTAAACCCCTAAACCCCTAAACCCCTAAACCCCTAAACCCCTAAACCCTGAATTCAACCCTCAACCCCTAAACCGCAAACCCTGAGCCCTGGAGCCTTCTTCGGGGCGTTGAAGACCGCCAGCACCTGTCGGAGGTGACCGTGGAAAGTCTCCAACTTCAACGGCTGGGTTTCCTAGGGTTTAGGGTTTAGGGTTTAGGGGTTTAGGGGTTTAGGGGTTTAGGGGTTTAGGGGTTTAGGGGTTTAGGGGTTTAGGGGTTTAGGGGTTTAGGGGTTTCGGGGTTTCGGGGTTTAGGGGTTTAGGGGTTTAGGGGTTTAGGGGTTTAGGGGTGTAGGGGTTTAGGGGTTTAGGGGTTTAGGGGTTTAGGGGTTTAGGGGTTTAGGGGTTTAGGGGGTTAGGGGTTTAGGGGTTTAGGGGTTTAGGGGTTTAGGGGTTTAGGGGTTTAGGGGTTTAGGGGTTTAGGGGTTTAGGGGTTTAGGGGTTTAGGGTTGAGGGTTTAGGGTTTAGGGATATGAAGTGGGGTTTATATTTCTTGTACCCCTGGAGTCTCCGAAGAGCTGTCCGAGCAAGAAGCGAAAAACTAAAGCACACCACGAAGCCGCTCCAAGTCCTTCACGAGCATCAAGAGGACCGAGCGCACTTCATTAACACGTGAAACGAGAGCATGCGGAACACATTGTCTCCGATGAAAGTTGATGAGAAACTTCGAAAAGTTTGGACATCTCAATTGGCACGCTATACAGAAACCGTCCCGAGCAGTGACATCAAAAGGGAGAACAAAGTGCTTGCCCTTTTGCCAATGATCAATGAGACATTTCCACCTAGAAAGAACAGCTTTCCACCATTTGGAAAAAGCAGAAGGGGAGCGACAATTATCCTTGCATAATTGAACGACACCGTCATAAGTGAGATTCGTCACCGAATTCACAAGAGACTCAACAATGGCCTCCAGCTTAGGCAGGCCAGAGTCATCCAAAGTGACAGAAACATCAGCAAACTGCAGCCTGTGAAATGACAGCTCAGCCAACGACAAATGACGAAGGCAACGAAGACGAATGGCAGCGAGGATCGCAGAGTCAGATGGGCCAGGACAGGCAGCAGAAGAACATTTGGCCTGACATTGACTCCTATCACGGTCGCAGAAAGCACAACGCCAAACGTCATCAAAAGAAGAAGTAGAAAGCAAGTGGCCAGAAGAATAGGCATCAATACGCTGCAAAAAATCACGCCAGGTGTGGAGCAACGCACAAGCAGTACGAAGCGGACGGCGACCACCAAATGCCTCACGGAGAAGAGGGAGCGGAACGGAAGGAATCACCTCCAAATCAAACTGCCCCAGGCCACCACATTCTTTAACAAGAATTTTACCGTTAACTTGTTTCGTGCCCTCGGCAACAGCAAACACAGTAGGAGCGACCGAGATCCATGGAGCAACAGTAGCCTTGCCATGGATGCGAGAGCGAAAGTTGATGAACAATTCACTCTGCCGAGAAATCGCGGTAGCCTTAGGAAGCTGAATATCAGACATGTTGACCCCAAGAACACAGTATTGAGATGGATTCGCATTGCGATGATCCAAATACAGACTGCAGACTTGCGTGAAGATGTCACAGGAAAGGCCAGGAGGAGCACCAGCCGGACAGACCTTATCAGGAGGAAGGGCAGCAATGTGCCGGACAAGCTCAGCATTCTGACGAAGAGAGAGACCACAACGCTCCCAGAGAGCAAAACTTTGAGTGCGAAAACGCCAACAAGCTTGAGCAAAACTACAGCCTTGATCATAAGTGGACGGAAGGTATTTAGAACCCATCAGTTCAAGATATAAGCAAAAAGCATAATTCCAAGTACAGGAAGTACTGCCACGACCAGGCAGCGGAGACCAGACACTCCAAAAGAGAAACATTTCAGCAAACTGCTGAAGGTTACCTTGCCATTTCTGCCAATCAGTGCGTCTAGTGAAGGGAGCCCACTTGAGACGCAGCACAGACGTGAGGGTTGGAGTGACACAAGTGGGAAAAACCGTGCCGGTATCAATGTCGCAGATAGGCGGAGGCTCTTCAGCATGAAGGATGTCTTTACTGTTAGGGTTACCGTTTCTTTGGCGCTCAAGAGCCATCCAAAAGGACAAGAGCTCACAAATCCAAGCCTGAAATTGAGGCCACATCTGTCTCACATGAACGGGCATATCAAGAGTGCAAACCCCAACGCTTAACGCGCACTGCTTCCAGTTTGACATGTCATGGTCGAGGCAGGGTTTATATTTCTTGTACCCCCAAAAGGACACCCAAGGCATACAGTCACCAATATCAAAAAGGAAGCTTTATACACTCACCAAAAAAACAGAAATATAAACCCTGCCTCATACCAGAGGGCCCTCAAAACCCTCTGAAACATATTCCTGAATGTGATCCTCTTAAACCCAATCAGGGAAGATGAAAGATGTCCCAAGGGCCTACCTAGTAATGTATCAAAGTTCCGAAGGGAACGTTGCAAGATTACACAGACTTTGTAGTCAGCCACGGTACACGTTGACCCTAGAGACCTTGCCGTACTCGCCCTGAGGATTGTCACTGTATGGGTTCTAGAGTAGCGGTCCCGAACCCTTTTTGATGCCCGGCCCTGCCCCAAGCCTCATCTAGGCCCAAGAGTAACCCAGACATAAAACGGGTGCCATGTTTGGCTCAAAGGGGCTTAAAAAGGAACCTAAACACCGAAAAAAGGAAACAAGGGCCTACTCTGGGTCCTAGTAATCCCTAAATCGCAAAACCTTACACTCCAACCTGTACATTGCACTAACGCACGTCCCAGATGGGCCTCGAAGCCAAGCCCTAAACCCTAAACCCCGAACCCTGAACCCTGTAAACTGTAAACCCTGAACCCTGAACCCTAAACCCTAAACCCTAAACCCTAAACCCTAAACCCTAAACCCTAAACCCTAAACCCCCAAAATCCCGAACTCCAAAGCCACGCGCGCTGCCCGGCCCAATTGAAACCCTTGGAAGACTAGAGCCTCAACTCCCTGCAGGGCTTCGGGTAGTTTAGGGTTTAGGGCTTAGGGCTTAGGGCTTAGGGCTTAGGGCTTAGGGCTTAGGGCTTAGGGCTTAGGGCTTAGGGCTTAGGGCTTAGGGCTTAGGGCTTAGGGCTTAGGGCTTAGGGCTTAGGGCTTAGCAGCTGCTCAGCCTTAGCAGCAAAACTCTCTTTTGCTCGCGCTCTGCGCGCTCTTTGGCGGCGGGGCGCCCGTCGGGGGGGGGGGGGGGGGGGGGGGATCGGGATCTGTTCGGCCAACATGCACCCAACCGCTGCCTGGAGGTTCCGGGCTCTAAGGTTTATTGTTTAGGGTTTAGGGTTTAGGGTTTAGGGTTTCGGGTTTAGGGTTTAGGTCTACAAACATGGCTGCAGCTCTAACCCAAGTACATGCTCGCCCAGTCCCCGATATATGGACATCTACAAAACCCTGAAAACTACAAACTCTCTAGACCCTCTAGACCCTACAAACCCTATAAACCCAATAAATCCCATAAATCCTATAAACCCTACAAACCCCATAAGCCCTGAGCGCCACGAACCACCGAGTAGGCCCTGAAACTGCGGTTTAGGGTTTAGGGTTTAGGGTTTAGGGTTTAGGGTTTAGGGTTTAGGGTTTAGGGTTTAGGGTTTAGGGTTTAGGGTTTAGGGTTTAGACGAGTTTTTGCAGGGTGTATGGGGTTTCTAAGGTTTACGGCTTATAGGGTTTGGTGTTCAGAGGGTTTGGGGTTTATGGGGTTTATAGGGTTTATAGGGTTTTTGGCGGTGATCGGGCTTATAGAGTTTATAGAGTTTATAGGGCGTAGAGGGTCTACAGGGTTGTAGGGCGTATACGGCTTATAAGGTTTATAGAGTTTGTAGTATTTGCAGGGTTTATAGGGTTTGTACCGTTTGTAGGTTAAACCCTAAACCCTAAACCCTAAACCCTAAACCGTAAACCCTGAACCCTGAACCCTAAACCGGATCTATAGGGTGTAGGGATCTGCAAGAAGCACTCGCAACGGGCGGCGAAGAAACATCTCGCACAAGCCTTCTTTGGGCGGCTGAGTCGCCCCCTCCAGGGTTTAGGGTTTAGGGTTTCGGGTTTAGGGTTGAGGGTTGAGGGTTTAGGGTTTGGGGTTTCGGGTTTAGGGTTTAGGGTTTAGGGTTTAGGGTTTGGGGTTTGGGGTTTGGGGTTTGGGGTTTGGGGTTTGGGGTTTGGGGTTTGGGGTGTGGGGTTTAGGGTTTGGGGATTCAAGCCGGGCATGGCAAATTAGGCATTCTGCCTAAGAAATTTCGATTAGGGGTTTGCGCAGGCCTTACCCTAAACCCTAAACCCCAAACCCTAAACCCTAAACCCTAAACCCTTAACCCTGGGGTCTTGGGTTTTTAGGGTTTTGCTTCGATGTCGCTAGGTTTAGGGGTTTAGGGTCCAGGGTTTAGGGCTTAGGGTTCAGGGTTTAGGGTTTAGGGTTTAAGGGTCTAGGGTTTCGGGTTCAGGGTTCAGGGTTTAGGGTTTAGGGTTTCGGGGTTAGGGTTTAGGGTTTGGGGGGGGGGGGGGGGGGGGAGGGGTTTGGCTTTTTGGGTTTCGGGCTTTCATGGCCTTTAACCCTAAACCCAACACCCTGAATCCTAAACCCCATACCCGAACTGCTGGTTCGGGTTCACCCTAAACCCTAAACCCTAAACCCTAAACCCTAAACCCTAAACCCTAAACCCTAAACCCTTGGCTTCCAGCGCCGCCAGGGCACTCGTATGTACATGGGAACGGCGAGCTTGCTGCTCACTTGGCCGCACTCAGGAGGGTAGCTATAAATTAAACTTTTAGCTGCCTTAATAAGAAACCCCCCTAAACCCTAAACCCTAAACCCTAAACCCCTAAAAATCTAAAGTTACAGTAAAGTACCACAAAGCTCACTCATCCATCCTCGTCCAGGATCTGATCGCCTGCGCAAAAAACCAAGAGCTGAGGAATCTTCTCAGAGGGTTTAGGGTTTAGGGTTTAGGGTTTAGGGTTTAGGGTTTAGGGTTTAGGGTTTAGGGTTTAGGGTTTAGGGTTTAGGGTTTAGGGTTTAGGGTTTAGGGTTTAGGGCTGAAGGTTTCGGGCTTCGGGTTTGGGAGGTAGCTGCCAAAAAAAACCCTATAACACCTCAAGTCCCTGAGCCCGTAGAGCTCTTTAAGCCTAAAAACCACAAACCTGCTACATCCCTAAAGCCCCTGATTTTTTGTGCCTCAACACCCCCCTAGCTATCGAACAACCATCCAACCCTGGAATTCGCTCTTTCGGTGCCTAAACCCTAAACCCTGAACCCTAAACCCTAAACCCATGTTGATGCGAAACCCTAAACTCTTCGGGTAGCTTCATGGCCCTTAGTATGGGCCCTTACAAGGGGACCCCTTATATACCCCAATATACCCTACACACAAAAACGGCCCATACTTCAGAACTCTTTAAAGAAAGGACCATATTTTGGGACTATGAAGCTACTCTTAGATACTCCCTAAACCCTGAGCCCTAAACCCTCAACCCCAAACCCCAAAACCCTAAACCCTGAACCCTAAACCCTAGACCCTAAACCCTGCCCGATAGCCCGCTGCAGCCGGATGAACCAGAGACACCTGCAGGCCCAAAACCCCACCAGCGGCCTTTCGAGTAGCCATGAAGCCCCCCCTAAACCCCTAAACCCCTAAAGCCCCTAAACCCCCCAAACCCTAAACCCTAAACCCTAAACCCTAAAACCCTAAAACCCTAAACCCCTAAACCCCCTAAACCCCTAAACCCCCTAAACCCTAAACCCTAAACCCTCAACCCTAAACCCTAAACCCCAAACCGGCCTTTGAAGTGCATCCAGAAGATGCCCTGCTTCGGCATCGCCGCGGCCGGGCGTGCGCGCCACATGCGCCTGTGGGTCCCAAGCAGGGTTTAGGGTTTAGGGTTTAGGGTTTTAGGGTTTTAGGGTTCAGGGTTTAGGGATTTAGGGTTTAGGGTTTAGGGTTTAGGGTTTAGGGTTTAGGGTTTAGGGTTTAGGGTTTAGGGTTTAGGGTTTAGGGTTTAGGGGTTTGGGGTTTGGGGTTTGGGGTTTGGGGTTTGGGGTTTGGGGTTTCGTTTTTTGGGGTTTTAGGGTTTTTGAGGGTTTAGGGTTTGGGGTTTTGCGGTTTTGGGGTTGAGGATCCCAGCGGTTAGGGCAGTCTAGGGTTCAGAGGTTTCCCTACTACCACCCTTCCCTGGAACCCCCCCTTAATTTCAAGCATCCCTTGATCAGAATTTCCGAAAATAGGGGTACACTTTTTGGGGGTCCCTTTAAGGGGATTCTCTTCTATTTGGGAAATGAATTGTGGGGGGAACCAGGGGGGGGGGGGGTAGTATAGAGGGGGGAAGTAGGGGAACCCATGAAGGGTACCCCTAAACCCTAAAACCTAGGGTTTAGGGTTGAGGGTTTAGGGTTTAGGGCTTAGGGTTTAGGGTTTAGGGTTTAGGGCTTAGGGTTTAGGGTTTAGGGCTTAGGATCTGTGGGGTACTCTTGTGCCCGCCGTTGCTCGGGGGGCAGCTCTCGTCAAGCTTCCTGACCCTAAACCAGAAGAACCCTACAAACACTGTAGTCCTAGGGTAGTGCATGGCCCCTTAGTAAGGGCCCCCTAGAAGGGGACCCCTACACAACCCAAGGGCCCATACTTCAGAACCCTTTAGAGGAGGTAAGGGACCAGAATAAGGGCCCATGACACTACCCTTAGATACAAACCCCACAAACCCGGTAAACCCTATCATCCCCATAGACCCTAAAAACCCTAGAGACCCTACAAACCCTATAAACCCTAGAAATCCTACAACCTCTATAAACTCTGTAAATCCCACAGGCTCTATAAACTCCGTAAACCCTCTAAACCGTAAAAACCTCCCCAAAAAAAACCGACAGACCACGTAAACCCTTCAACTCTAGTCTACAAACCCTACAAACCCTCCACCCTAAACCCTAAACCCTAAACCGCCAAGATACGAGCAAAAGGACCAGGCAGTATCCCGGGCGATGATGCGGCAGAGGTGGCGGTAGTAGAGGTCCTTAGAGGGCTTGAGGTTTGGGAGGTGGTTTAGGGTTTAGGGTTAAGGGTTGAGGGTTGAGGGTTTAGGGTTTAGGGTTTAGGGTTTAGGGTTGAGGGTTGAGGGTTGAGGGTTGAGGGTTGAGGGTTGAGGGTTGAGGGTTGAGGGTTTAGGGTTTAGGGTTTAGGGTTTGGGAGACGCTCAGAGCCCCAGAACCTGAACCTGATGCCCTAAGCCCGACCATGCTGCTCCGCCGGCAAGAAGAGGTACAGTATTCTAGGGCTTTGGGGCCCTAAACCCCAAACCCCAAACCCCAAACCCCAAACCCCAAACCCCAAACCCCAAACCCCAAACCCTAAACCCTAAACCCTAAACCCTAAACCCTAAACCCTAAACCCTAAACCTAAACCCTAAACCCAAACCCTAAACCCCAGGGTTGGTTTCTGGGCATGTAGGCCGTACAGCCTTAAGGGCTCAGCCTCCAGTGAAGTCATTTTTACACATGGATATTGCTGAAATTCGAAATAGTCCTGGAAGGTTAGTGGTCTCGGGTTGAGGGGGTTTAGGGTTTAGGGCTTAGGGTTGAGGGGCTCCCGAACCCCCAAGGCCCAAATTCCACCAAAGAAGTAAAATCTGGAAGGTTAAAGGCATCACCGTTACCTGGAAGAGTCCCACAAAATATGGAACATGCGTAGAGTTTAGGGTTTAGGGTTTGGCGTTTAGGGTTCAGAGGTTTAGGGTGTGGGGCTCTTAAGGTTTCGGTTTTAGGGTGTAAGGTTTAGGGTTCAGGGTTCAGGGTTTAGGGCTTAGGGTTTAGGGTTTAGAGTTTAGGGTTTAGGGTTCTTTCGGGTTTAGTTTAGGTTTGGGGTTTGGGGGTTTAGGGCTTCGCGTTTTAGGGTTGAGGGGTTTAGACGGTTAGAGACTCTTGGGGATTTCCGCGATCTTGAATTACCATCTTGTTCGAGTTTAGCAAAACAAACAACCAAAGCAGACGAAGATGATCAGGGCAAAGGCCTTAGAAAGCCATAAACCCTTCTCGGCCCTCAAACTTTACCATGTGTAACCCCAACCCCTAAACCCTAAACCCTAAACCCTCAAACCTAAACCCTAAACCCTAAATCAATCCGTCGGGACTCTGCCAAGTAGTGATGGAAGAGCTGGTTTTTTCGCCTGGGAAGATTCGTCCGGGATTGGACTGAAGAGGTTTACGGTTTTGAGTTTAGGGCATAAGTGGAGGTTTAGGGTTTAGGGTTTAGGGTTTAGAGTTTAGGGTTTAGGGCTTGCTATGAAATGACGCATAAGCTGTGGAGGCTGGGATGCTGACTCCCTGCGATTCAACATTTTCTATCCCACCCCACGCCGTCTCAGGTGGCAAACACCACCCAAACCTATTCCTTTTAGGGTTTAGGGTTTAGGGTTTAGGGTTTAGGGTTTATGGTTTAGGGTTTAGGGTTTAGGGTGTAGGGTTTAGGGTTTAGGGTTTAGGGTTTAGGGTTTAGGGTCTAGGGTTTAGGGTTTAGGGTTTAGGGTTTAGGGTCGGTTTAGGGTTTAGGGTTTAGGGTTTAGGGTTTAGGGTTTAGGGTTTAGGGTTTAGGGTTTAGGGTTTAGGGTTTAGGGTTTAGGGTTTAGGGTTTAGGGTTTAGGGTTTAGGGTTTAGGGTTTAGGGTTTAGGGTTTAGGGTTTAGGGTTTAGGGTTTAGGGTTTAGGGTTTAGGGTTTAGGGTTTAGGCCTAAAGTCAAGTCAGCTGCCCACTTCCAAAGACTGCTTCCAGGGGATTACAGCAGGGGCAGGATTGGGGTTCCAGAAACTCCTACAACCCAAAACAGTCCCAGAGGATCCGGTGTGCTAGAAAAGTCGCACTTTTTGGCACCCTACCTGCCAGAGGCCCCCTGGTCCCTGGGCACGCTGCGGCGAGCGGTCCGGGACCCCCTGGCCTCGGGTACTCTTCCCGAATTTTTGTTTGGGGTGTAGGCTTATTTGGAGAACCTACTCCGGTGCCCATCGTGGGTGCTACCGAGCTGGAGGCGGGCGAGCAACCTTGCATAGAGGCCGACGGGCTTAAGCGCCGCCCCTTCTGTGGGGGGGTGGGGGGCGGGGGGTGGGCCTTGGCCTTGAGATTTGATTTGGATTTAGGGCTGAGGGTTTACGGGACTTCCTTCCCAAAGCCCCTAAACCCTATACCCTGAAAAAACTTCAGGGCATTGAAGCCCTGAACCCCTGAACTCCTAAACTCCTAAGCCCTAAACCCCAAACTCCTAATCCCTAAACCCAAAACCCTAAACCCTAAACCCTAACCCTAAACCCTAAACCCTAAATGCTTCAGGGTTTAGTGTTTAGGGGCTATAGGCGGTGTAGGGCTTCGGGATCTCCATCCTTCCCTGGGTTCCCTGAACCGTGGAGGAGCTGAGTAGAAAGTACAGGGTCTTAGGGTTTGGGGTTTAAGGTTTAGGGTTTAGGGTTTAGGGTTTGGGGTTTAGGGTTTGGGGTTTGGGGTTTTAGGGGTTAGGATTTAGGGTTTGGGGTTTAGGGTTTGGGGTTTTTGGTTTGGGGTTTAAAGTTGGGGTTTTGGGTTTGGGTTTAGGGTTTAGGGTTTAGGGTTTAGGGTTTAGGGTTTAGGGTTTGGTCTTGGGGTTTAGGGTTTAGGGTTTGGGGTTTAGGGTTTGGGGTTTAGGGTAAGCCTTGACCTAAACCCTAAACCCTAAACCCTAAACCCTAAACCCTAAACCCTAAACCCTAAACCCTAAACCCTAAACCCCCCGGCTTAGCTAAGCCAGGGGACTCGGCTGCTTTGGAGTAGAGGTCGCACACAAGGCCGATGTAGACGTTCATGCAGATGACAGTGACGCCTAAGGTGAACCTGGAGGATGGGCAAACAGGGTTTCAGGGTTCAGGGCTTGGGGTTTAGGATTTGGGGTTTAGTTTAGGGTTTAGGGTTTAGGGTTTAGGGTTTAGGGTTTAGGGTTTAGGGTTTAGGGTTTAGGGTTTAGGGTTTAGGGTTTAGGGTTTAGGGTTTAGGGTTTAGGGTTTAGGGTTTAGGGTTTAGGGTTAGGGTTTAGGGTTTAGGGTTTAGGGTTTAGGGTTTAGGGTTTAGGGTTTAGGGTTTAGGGTTTAGGGTTTAGGGTTTAGGGGGTTTAGGGTTTAGGGTTTAGGGTTTAGGGTTTAGGGTTTAGGGTTTAGGGTTTAGGGTTTAGGGTTTAGGGTTTAGCGTGTAGGGTTTAGAGTGTAGGGTGCAGGGTTTAGGGTGTAGGGTTTAGGGCCCAGGGTTTAGGGTTTGAGATTCAGGGTTTCGGGTTAAGGGGGAGGTATGAAGCTCGGACACCTGCCAAGAGGCCGAGCTGTCACATGTCCAGATTGGCTGCGTTTACCAGGTCTCTACCTCTAAAAAAGGCGAGGAGAAACGCACTAAGGAGCTGGGAAGCGGGATCCCTTCCAAGCTCTGGTTGAAACCATAGCCAAAGGTCAAGGTCTGTAGGCCGCTGGGAAGCTGCACCCCTTCCAAACTCTGGTTGAAGCAGTCGCCCAAGGTCAAAGTTTGTAGGCCGCTGGGAAGCTGCACCCCTTCCAAGCTCTGGTTGAACTGGTTGAAGCTCAGGCCGAAGGTCAAGGTCTGCAGGCCGCTGGGAAACTGCACCCCTTCCAAGCTCTGGTTGAAATCATGGCCGAAGGTCAAGGTCTGTAGACCGCTGGGAAACTGCACCCCTGCCAAGCTCTGGTTGAAGCTTCCGCCGAAGGTCAAGGTCTGCAAGCTGCTGGGAAGCTGGACCCCTGCCAAGCTCCGGTTGAACCGATAACCAAAGGTCAAGGTCTGCAAGCTGCTGGGAAGATGGACCTCTTGCAACCTCTGGTTGAAGCTGTCGCCGACGGTCAAGGTCTGTAGGCCGCTGGGAAGCTGGATCCCTTCCAAGCTCTTGTTGAAACCATGGCCAAAGGTCAAAGTCTGCAAGCCGCTGGGAAGCTGGACCCCTTCCAAGCTCTGGCTGAAATCATGGCCAAAGGTCAAGGTCTGTAGGCCGCTGGGAAGCTGCACCCCTTGCAAGCTGTGGCTGAAACGCTCACCGAAGGTCAAGGTTTGTAGCCCGCTGGGAAGCTGCACCCCTGCCAGGCTCTGGTCGAAATCAAAGCCGAAAGTCAAGGTCTTTAGACCGCTGGGAAACTGATCCCCTTCCAAGCTCCGGTCGAAGGTGCTGCCGAAGGTCAAGGTCTGCAGGCAGCTGGGAAGCTGCACCCCTTCCAAACTCTGGTTGAAAAAGTGGCCGAAGGTCAAGATCTGTAGACTGCTGGGAAGCTGCACCGCTTGCAAGCTCTGGTTGAAGAACGTGCCAAAGGTCAAGGTCTGTAGGCCGCTGGGAAGCTGGACCTCTTCCAAGCTCTGGTTGAAGCTTCCGCCGAAGGTCAAGGTCTGCAAGCTGCTGGGAAGCTGGACCCCTTCCAAACTCTGGTTGAAACCATAGCCAAAGGTCAAGGTCTGCAGGCCGCCGGGAAGCTGCACCCCTTCCAAGCTCTGGTTGAAGCTGTCGCCGAAGCTCCAAGTCTGTAGGCCGCTGGGAAGCTGCATCCCTTCCAAGCTCTTGTTGAAACCATAGCCAAAGGTCAAGGTCTGCAAGCTGCTGGGAAGCTGGACGAACTCAAAGCTATGGTCGAACTGCTTGCCGAAGGTCAAGGTCTGTAGACCGCTGGGAAGCTGCACCCCTTCCAAGCTCTGGTTGAAATGATGGTCGAAGGTCAAGGTCTGCAGGCTGCTGGGAAGCTGCACCCCTTCCAAGCTCTGGTTGAAGCGCTCGCCGAAGGTCAGAGTCTGTAGGCCGCTGGGAAGCTGCACCCCTTCCAGGCTCTGGTTGAAGCGCTCGCCGAAGGTCAGAGTCTGTAGGCCGCCAGGAAGCTGAACCCCTTCCAAGGTCTGATTGAACAAGCTGCCGAAGGTCAACGTCTGCAGGCCGCCGGGAAGCTGCACGCCGTTCAAGCTCTGGTTGAACCAAATGCCGAAGGTCAACGTCTGTAGGCCGCTGGGAAGCTGCACCCTTTCCAAGCTCTGGTTGAAATGACAGCCGAAGGTCAAGGTCTGCAGCCCGCCGGGAAGCTGCACCCCTTCCAAGCTCTTGTTGAAATGATCGCCAAAGGTCAAGGTCTGTAGGCCTCTGGGAAGCTGCAGCCCTTCCAAGCTTTGGTTGAAGCTACTGCCAAGGGTCAAGGCAACAACGACATCCATGGCGTCCGTGTCGTCATTCACTCCTGTCCTTGCTAACGCTCGCTGTATGCTGCGTGCCGCACGTCCTGCGCCACATTTCTGCACCACATATGTGAGCTTTTGGTTTTGAGTTTGTTGCAGCAGCGGCTGGTGCAGCTCGAGGACACGGTCACCCGAAGTCAGCGCGATTGACTCTGCGGAGACCTTAACACTTCCTGCGACGCGTCTCCGCACCTCCAGCCCCGTTTCCGCATCGTCCACATGGAGCCTGAGTAGCCCAAGTAGCCCAGTAACCATTTTATCATAATGGCACCCTTTTTGGGTGCGTTACTTTATAGGGGAACCTTGAGCCCCCCAAAGAAGGGAAAAGGGTACCACCGGGCTACCAAGGAGCTCAAATGTGGAGCCGGCAAGGCAGTGGATGGTCAACGGCGGCATGCTGGCGCTTACGCAGCAGCAAGACGAAAGGTGAGTGGAGGTTCAGTTCACTTACGAGGCCTTCAGCGTGCAGTCGAGAATTATAGGGAACTCGTCCCCACCTTAAGGCATCGTCTAGCTAATCTCTGCGCTTTTTGCGTGCCTTGCGAAAGCAACCTGAAAAGATCACTATAGGGCCTGGCATACCTTTCAACCACCCCCGGCCTCACTCACACACAGAGTTTTGGGGGGTAGGGGGCACCCTAAACCCTAAACCCTAAACTCCTATTCTTCAGCAGCAGGGGATCGTGAATAGACATTTCAATTTGGTACCCGCTTCAGGGGCTTCTGGGGCTTGTGCCGACACACGACCTGCTTCTTACAACCCCAAATCCCTAGATCCCTAAATCCGTAAATCCCTAAACTCTAAACCCCAAACGCTAAACCCTAAACCCTAAACCCTAAACCCTAAACCCTCAACCCTAAACCCTAAACCCTAAACCCTAAACCCTAAACCCTAAACCCTAAACCCAAACCCTAAACCCTAAACCCTAAACCCCAAACCCTAAACCCTAAACCCTAAACCCTTCACCTGTGAGTCCTCAAAAAAGATGGTCCCGTTTGGGTGTACCCTGTTTAGGGTTTAGGGTTTAGGGGGTTTGGGGGGTTTAGGAGTTTAGGGTTTAGGGTGTAGGGTTTAGGGTTTAGCGTTTAGGGTTTAGGGTTTAGGGTTTAGCGTTTGGGGTTTAGAGTTTAGCGTTTAGGGTTTAGGGTTTAGGTTTAGGGTCTAGGGTTTAGGGTTTAGGGTTTCGAATAGTGTTCCCCTATGGTCCCTTTGTATGTATAAAATAACCCCCCACAAAACCCCTGCAACCCTCAACCCTCAACCCTCAACCCTAAACCCTCAACCCTCAACCCTAAACCCTCAACCCTAAACCCTAAACCCTCAACCCTCAACCCTAAACCCTCAACCCTCAACCCTAAACCCTCAACCCTAAACCCTAAACCCTCAAACCTCAACCCTAAACCCTCAACCCTCAACCCTAAACCCTCAACCCTAAACCCTAAACCCTAAACCACACCACAGAGGGACTGGGGCGGCCGGGGGGGCGAGAGGAGGGACCCGGGGGGGGGAGGGGCACGGCGGATGGCGGCCGCGCCGCGCCCTAAACCCTAAACCCTAAACCCGAAACCCAGGGTTTAGGGTTTAGGGTTTAGGGTATAGGGTTTAGGGTTTAGGGTTTAGGGTAATATAAACCTACAAACAGGGGGTTTCCGCCCCGTTTTGGGCTCTAGTTGGCTTCATAAGCACACCGAACCCAAAAAAAACCGGTGAATGAGCGCCGACGCTTGATCTTTAGGAGGTAGGGTTTCGTTTGGGGGCGGTTTAGGGAGTAGGGCTTGGGATTTGGGGGTTTGGGGTTTAGGGTCTGGGGTTTAAGGTTTAGGGTTTGGGGTTTGGGGTTTAGGTTTGGGGTTTAGATTTCGGGGTTTGGGTTTAGGGCTCAGGGTTTGGGGTTGAGGGTTTGGGGTTTGGGGTTTGGGGTTTGGGGTTTGGGGTTTGGGGTTTGGGGTTTGGGGCTTAGGGTTTAGGGTTGAGGGTTTGGGTTTAGGGCTTAGGGTTTAGGGTTCGGGCTTGATGAAGCGAAGGACCTGGTTGTTCCCGAAATCCGAACACTGGCGCAGCAGAGGAAAAACAGCCCTACGTCTGAGGGCGGCGCAAACCATGCCCGATTTGGTAGGGTCGGGTTTAGGGTTTAGGGTTTAGGGTTTAGGGCTTAGGGCTTAGGGCTTAGGGCTTAGGGCTTAGGGCTTAGGGCTTAGGGCTTAGGGCTTAGGGCTTAGGGCTTAGGGCTTAGGGCTTAGGGGGCTTAGGGCTTAGGGCTTAGGGCTTAGGGCTTAGGGCTTAGGGCTTAGGGCTTAGGGCTTAGGGCTTAGGGCTTAGGGCTTAGGGCTTAGGGCTTAGGGCTTAGGGCTTAGGGCTTAGGGCTTAGGGCTTAGGGCTTAGGGTCTGGGTCTGGGGTCTGGGGTCTGGGGTCTGGGGTTTGGGGTTTGGGGTTTGGGGGTTGGGGTTTGGGGTTGAGGGTTTTGGGGTCTGTCTCCCTTGCCTAGACAGAAAGCTGGCGAGACCGCCACCTGCAGTGGAGCCTCCCCCAAGTTACCCCCCACGGAAACTTCTTGTTCCATGAAAAAGGCTTTGACCCGAACACCCTCAGTGGAACCCTTTAGAGCCAAAAACAGACAAGATGGCACCCCCTTTATGTAGGGTTCAGGGCTTGGGGTGCTGTTTTTTCCTGGGGGAGAAAAAAAAGGTAACTCGGAAAGTTTTCGATATGGGTATTTCCCGAAATACGGGGGCACCCATTTTTTCCGCAATCCTTAGGCTCTCGTGCTTTCTGCTTGCGACTTCGGGGCATAAGGAAGGCGCTGCGGACGCCCCGCTGGTAGTAGTGAGATGCCTGGGCAACTGGTTCGTGCGAACCCTGTAGCCCACTTCACAAGGTTCAGGGTTTGGGGCTTCGTGTTTAGGGTTTAGGGTTTGGGACCAGCGCTCAGGGCTCGAGGCTGCGGGTTTCCGGTTTAGGGGTCAGCCCTAAACCCTAGCCCTAAACCCTAAACCCACAACCCACAACCCTAAAGCCTAAGAACCCCATCTCAAAACCTCTAGCCCTCCTCAACTCTGAACTCACAAACCCTAAGCCCTAAACCCTAAACCCTAAGCATCTCCGCCCGAACCCGAAAATCCCCAAACCCTTGAAGGTTTTGGGTCTAGGGCTTGGGGGGTTGGGGTTTAAGGTTTATAGCGTGGGGGTTTAGGGTTTAGGGTTTAGGGTTTAGGGTTTAGGGTTTAGGGTTTAGGGTTTAGGGTTTAGGGTTTAGGGTTTAGGGTTTAGGGTTTAGGGTTTAGGGTTTAGGGTTTAGGGTTTAGGGTTTAGGGTTTAGGGTTTAGGGTTTAGGGTTTAGGGTTTAGGGTTTAGGGTTTAGGGCTTAGGGCTTTGGGTTTTGGATTTTGGGTCTGGGGGTTAGGGGGAGTTGAGGGTTTCACGTGTCCGGTCGAAAGTTTTCGTCCTCAAGGTCGCCCGCAAAAGGATCTGGCCAAACCCGAAGCCCCAACCCTAAGCCCTAAGCCCTAAACCCTAAGCCCTAAACCCTAGACCCTAAACCCTAAACCCGAAGGCCTTAGCCCTAAACCCTAAACCCTAAACCCTAAACCCTAAACCCTAAACCCTAAACCCTAACTCTAAACCCTAAACCCTAAACCCTAAACCCTAAGCCCTTCTCTCTTCTGGGCCCCGAGGTGCGCCATCTTCAAGCGCGGCTGCGAGCTGGCCCTGGGATCCTGGCGGCCGAGAGCTGGCAAGGCATCTATCTACATGATGGGCCATTGCTTGAGGGTGATATAGGGTTAGGGTTTAGGGTGATATAGGGTTTAGGGTTTAGGGTTTGGGGTTTAGGGTTTGGGGTTTAGGGTGATGTAGGGTTTAGGGTTTAGGATTTAGGGTTTAGGGTGTAGGGCTTCGGGTGATATAGGATTTAGGGTTTAGGGTATAGGGTTTAGGGTTTAGGGTATAGGGTTTAGGGTTTAGGGTGTAGGGTGTAGGGTTGAGGGTTGAGGGTTGAGGGTTGAGGGTTGAGGGTTGAGGGTTGAGGGTTGAGGGTTGAGGGTTGAGGGTTGAGGGTTGAGGGTTGAGGGTTGAGGGTTGAGGGGAGGGTTGAGGGTGAGGGTTGAGGGTTGAGGGTTGAGGGTTGAGGGTTGAGGGTTGAGGGTTGAGGGTTTAGGGTTTAGGGTTTAGGGTTTAGGGTTTAGGGTTTAGGGTTTGGGGTTTAGGGTTTAGGGTTAGGGCTAGATGGGCCATTGCATGGCGCAAAAGTATGCGGGAATTTCAGCTCACTTACAAGTTCTGCAAAGATTTATGGATAACTGGGGCACTAGGTACCTCGAGGCATCGTATACGGCACCTAACTCCCCAATCTCTGCGCGCAACGTGACTTGAGAAAAGCAGCCTGATTGAACCTCAACCTGAAAGGATCATCAGAGGTACTGGCATATCTTGCAACACCCCCCGGACCTCAATCACTTAAAGGGCTCTGTTCCGAAGCGGTACCCGATTTAAGTCCTGTATGGGGTCGGTTTAATTAGTCACGCCTAGCACACCTGCTTCTGCAGAGTCGCCCTAAGTTCCCAAACCTTCAAGACACAAAAACCCGAAACCCTAAACCCTAAACCCCCTGGACAAAACACACCCAGGCGAATGCTCCTGCGATCTTCACAGATCCTTTGACGAGTTGGTCCTGGGGAGGCGGGGCTCTGCGTTTAGGGTGTAGGGTTTAGGGTTTAGGGTTTGGGGTTTGGGGTTTGGGGTTTGGGGTTTAGGGTTTAGGGTTTAGGGTTTAGGGTTCAGGGTTCAGGGTTCATGGGGGGGGGGGGTAAGTACCTAGGAAACCTTCGGGAAGCTCAGGGAGCCCTAGGGTGCTCGTGGGGAGCATTGGGGAACCTCAAACACATATCACCCTTGAACTCCCTTCCCTGAAGGAAACTTACAATGTAAAGTCAGGGTTCTGGGTCTATGTACGAATGATTCCAACATATCTTAACCTATAAAAGGAGAATAGAATCAGCAAGGACTTGCTGTCCTTAATTTCTTTGAAGGGGTATGCCGGCATGCCCAAGGGGTATGCTGAATATTTCTTATTTAGGGTTTAGGGTTTAGGGTCTAGGGTTTAGTGTTTAGGGTTTAGGGTTTAGGGTTTAGGGTTTGGGGTTTGGGGTTTAGGGTCTAGGGTTTAGGGTTTAGGGTTTAGGGTTTAGGGTTTAGGGTTTAGGGTTTAGGGTTTAGGGTTTAGGGTTTAGGGTTTAGGGTTTAGTTTTAGGGTTTAGGGTTTAGGGTTTAGGGTTTAGGGTTTAGGGTTTAGGGTTTAGGGTTTAGGGTTTAGGGTTTAGGGTTTAGGGTTTAGGGTCCTAGCCTCCGAGTTTCCTGGTCCCTGAACCCTAAAACCTGGACCCTGGACCCTGGGACTGGCCTATGCAAGGTCCAAAGCCTCAAATCCTAGGCATGGGACCCGCCCTAAAACCCCCGAAAGCAAGAAAAAACAAAGGGCTTAAGCCTTAAAGCCCCAAACCCTAAACCCTAAACCCTGAACCCAGAACCCTTCAAGCCCCAAAAGCCCCAAAGCCAAAACCCCTAAACCTCAAGCCAGGATTTCCACAAAAAAAGCCCTAGAAGCCCTAGACCCTAAACCCTAAACCCTAAATAAACCCTAAACCCTAAACCCTAAACCTAAAACCTAAAACCTAGCAGCCCACGCTCTCTCTCCCCCCATACACAACGTCTATATATATATATATGTATTTACTTACTTACTTACTTATATTTACTTATTTATGTCATATATAAATAAATTATATATATATATATATATGTGGGTGGTTGTCAAAATGATGGTCCTTTTTTTGGATTCCCATTCTAATACGGCACCTAACATTTAGGGTATAATTTTGACAGCCACCCAGATGTATGTCATATATATATATATAGTTATATATATATATATATATACATTTCGTTTATTTATACATATAGTTATTCTCACATACACACACACACACACACCCTGAACACCTTACTGGAACCCACGACCTGAAAAAATGTAGATACTTATACTTATATATATATATATATGGTCACCCCCCCCCCCCCCCCCAATGGACCCACCGCGGGCCTTGATCTTTGCAAAAGTACCGCAAATACCGATAAAACCTATGCTGTCTGGTGATTTTCCGGTGACCGGATTTTTGACTGTATTCCTTAATTCACTCTCTCACACACACGGATGGTTTTCCTTTCTGCTGGCTTTTGTTTATAATTTAAGACTTAGGCATTTAAACCTAAGCCTGCAAAAAGACCCTTGACCTTTAAACCCTGTAGGGTTGAGGTTTCAAGGTTAAGGGTTTAAGATTTAGGCATTTGAACCTATGCCGGCAATTAAACCCTAAGCCCTTAACCTTTGAATTCTATAGGGTTAAGATTTTTACAGGTTTAGGTTTCAGATGTAGGCATTTAAACCTAAGTCTGCAACTAATTTTTAACCCTTAACCTTTAAACCCTATAGGGCTACGGTTTAAAGGTTGAAGATTTAGCCATTTAAACCTGTAGCCAAGCCCTTAACCTTTAAACCCTGTAGGGTTAAGATTTTAAAGGTTTAGGATTTAAGATTTAAGCATGTATATCTCAGACTTCAATTAATTTTAAACCCTTAACCTTTAAACCCTGTTGGCTAAGGTTTAAAGGTTTCGGGCTTAAGATTTAGGCATTTAAACCGATTCCGGCAATTAACGCTAAGCCTTTAACCTTAAAACCCTATAGGGTTAAGATATTTAATGGTTTAGGGTTTAAGTTTAAGGTTTAGGTATTTAGACCTATGCCGGCAGTTCATATTGAACCCTTAACCTTAAACCTTATAGGGATAAGATTTAAAGGTTTAGGATTCTTTACTTAGACATTTAAATCTAAGCTTGCAATTAAACCGAAACCCTTAGCCTTTAAAACCCTATAGGGTGAAGGTTTAAAGTTTTAGGGTTTAAGATTCAGACATTTAAACCTAAGACGGCAATTAACAATAAACCCTGAACTTTTAAACCCTATAGGGTTAAGGTTTAAAGGTTTGGGGTTGAAGATTTTGGCATTTAAACCTAAGTATGTAATTAATTTGTCACCCTTAACACCCTTAAACTTTGTAGTGTGAAGGTTTAAAGGTTTAGGGTTTAAGATTTAGACATTTAAACCTAAGCCCATAAAGTTAAACCTTAAGGGTTTAAGGTTTAGGCATCTATTCCTTAACCCTAAACCCTCTAGGGTCAGGACCCTAAAGCCCTCGGCAATCAAGCCTAAACCCTTGACCTTCGAACCCCATAGGATGAAGGTTTGAAGGTTTGGGGTTTAAGGCTAAGGCATTTAAACCTAGAGGGCATTTAAGCCTTAACCCTAAACCCTAAACCCTTCAGGGCCAGAACCTTAGCACCCTATATGGATCTAGCACCTGCAGGTATACATCGGTTTTTAAACCATTACACCCTGTAAGAAGGTTTAGGGTCTTTTCGGGGTCTATCTCTAAATTTCCCACGGGGTTAACCCCGAAGGGTTTAAAAGTTAAAGGTTTAGGATTAAAGTTTAGGCAATACGTAAAGGATTAGAAGTCTTCTCCTGGTAAAACCATCTTTTCTCGAGAAAAAGATGGTTTTTCGAAGGATGGCTCAAAACCACCTTTTTCTCAAGAAAAAGATGGTTTCCAACCAAAAAACCATCTTTTTCTCGAGAAAAACAAAAAACCAAAAAAACCAAAAAAAAACATCTTTCCAAAACTATGGGGCTGGGGCCTCCAAAAGATGGTTTTTTTGGTTTTCTCGAGAAAAAGATGGTTTTTTGGTTCGAAACCATCTTTTTCTCGAGAAAGATGGTTTTTGGAGGTCTTCTCCTGGTAAAACCATCTTTTTCTCGAGAAAATGATGGTTTTTGGAGGTCTTCTCCTGGTAAAACCATCTTTTTCTCGAGAGAAAGATGGTTTCCAACCCAAAAACCATCTTTTTCCTGGGAAAACAAAAAAAAACAAAAACAAAAACAAAAAAACATCTTTTGGAGGCCCCAGCCCCATAGTTTTGAAAAAGATGTTTTTTTTTGGTTTTTTTGGTTTTCTCGAGAAAAAGATGGTTTTTTTAGTTCGAAACCATCTTTTTCTCGAGAAAAAGATGGTTTTACCAGGAGAAGACCTCCAAAGACCATCTTTTTCTCGAGAAAAAGATGGTTTCGAACCAAAAAACCATCTTTTTCTCGAGAAAACCAAAAAAAACAAAAAACCCAAAAAAAAACATCATTTCCAAAACTATGGGGCTGGGGCCTCCAAAAGATGTTTCTTTTTTGGTTTTTTGCTTTTCTCGGGAAAAAGATGGGTTTTTGGTTCGAAACCATCTTTCTCTCGAGAAAAAGATGGTTTTACCAGGAGAAGACCTCCCAAAACCATCTTTTTCTCGAGAAAAAGATGGTTTTACCAGGAGAAGACCTCCAAAAACCATCTTTTTCTCGAGAAAAAGATGGTTTCGAACCAAAAAAACCATCTTTTTCTCGAGAAAACCAAAAAAAAAACCATCTTTTGGAGGCCCCAGCCCCATAGTTTTGGAAAAGATGTTTTTTTTTGTTTTTCTGTTTTTTTGTTTTTTTGGTTTTTTGTTTTTTGTTAGTTTCTTGTTTTGTTGTTGTTCCCTTGATCTGGCTAGGACTCGGATGCCACCCGCGGTGGGTCCATTGGGGGGGGGGGGGTGAGCATACATATATATATATATATATATATAGTTCTTGATATGTATATCTTTGTATGCATATTTGGTCAATTTATACTTGTACCTATTCATACTCTTTATATCTACCCCAAACCCTGAACCCTAACCCGAGAACCGAAAACCCTAAACCCCTAAACCCCTAAACCCCTGAACCCTGAACCCTGAACCCTCAACCCTAAACCCTAAACCCTAAACCCTAAACCCTAAACCCTAAACCCTAAACCCTAAACCCCTAAACCCCTAAACCCCTAAACCCCTAAACCCCTAAACCCAAAACCCTAAACCTGTTAAGCCAGGACTCCGTGCCCTCCAGCTCGGCGAGGTCGAAATCGCCCAGGATCTCCTGGGCATCCGCCGCGAGTTTGGGGAGGGGGGAGGGGGGGGTTTGAGGGCTCCTCCCTAGGGTTTAGGGTTTAGGGTTTAGGGTTTAGGGTTTAGGGTTTAGGGTTTAGGGTTTAGGGTTTAGGGTTTAGGATTTAGGGTTTAGGGTTTAGGGTTTAGGGTTTAGGGTTTAGGGTTCTTTCATTTACCATTAAGAACCAGCAAGCTGGGCCCCAGCCCACGAGACCCCCCAAGCCCCTAAACCCGAACCGCTAAGCCTACGAAACCTCTAAATCCCATGGCCCATGATCCCGATCACCCCTTTCAAGCCTAAGCCCTAACCCCTAAACCCCAAACCCCAAACCCTAAACCCCTAAACCCCTAAACCCTAAACCCTAAACCCTTAAACCCTAAACCCTAAACCCCAAACCCCAAACCCGAAACCCTAAACCCTAAACCCTAAAGCCTAAACCCTAAACCCCTAAACCCCAAACCCCTCAACCCTAAACCCTAAACCCCAAACCCTAAACCCGAAACCCTAAACCCCTTAACCCCAAACCCTAAACCCTAAACCCTAAACCACAAACCCTAAACCCTAAACCCTAAACCCTAAACCCCAAACCCCAAACCCCAAACCCTAAACCCTAAACCCCAAACCAGCCCGGCAGCCAGGCGGAAGATCCGAAGGACTGCGTCCAGCAGGGAGTCCAAGCTCTCGAGGTTACCCTCCGGGGGTTTAGGGTTTAGGGTTTAGGGTTTAGGGTTTAGGGTTTAGGGTTTAGGGTTTAGGGTTTAGGGTTTAGGGTTTAGGGTTTAGGGTTTAGGGTTTAGGATTTAGGGTTTAGGGTGAGGGTTTAGGGTTTAGGGTTTGGGGTTTGGGGTTTGGGGTTTAGGGTTTAGGGTTTGGGGTTTGGGGTTTGGGGTGTTTGGGGTGTTTGGGGTGTTTGGGGTGTTTGGGGTGTTTGGGGTGTTTGGGGTGTTTGGGGTGTGGGGTGTTTGGGGTGGTTTGGGGCGGTTTGGGCTTTTTTGAGTTTATGAGGGCTTAGGGGGTTTTGGGATTTTTGTGATGTTTTTGGGGCGTGCTGTTGCTTTATATTTTTTGTTGGAGGGGGGTGGGCTTTGGGTTTGTGGATCTTTCGGTTTTGTTGGATGTTTTGGGGTTTTTGGGTGTTTGTTTTTTTTTTTTGTGGGGGGGGGGGGGGGGTGTTTGAGGTTGGAGGTATGAGGGTTCAAGGTGTAGCGAGGTTTGCTAGGTTAGTCAGTTCGAGGTAAAGTGGGTAACTAGCCTGCCGCCGAAGTTTGGGGTTTGGGCTTTGTTAAGGGCTGGGGGGTTCAACTGGGATCTGGTGTAGCCAACCACGACCTTGTCGGACGACCCTCGCGCGTCACAAACTACCTGGCCTGTGGCAGTCTCAGACGGCACTTCCTAGAAGGTCGGTCTCGTCACTCAAGCAACTCACATCACGCCCTTCCACAAAGCACATGCTCCAACAATGCACACCCCATCTGACCGGAATAATCTTGTCGGATGACCCTCGCGCGTCACAAACTACCTGGCCTGTGGCAGTCTCAGACGGCACTTCCTAGAAGGTCGGTCTCGTCACTCAAGCAACTCACATCACGCCCTTCCACAAAGCACATGCTCCAACAATGCACACCCCATCTGACCGGAACAATCTTGTCGGATGACCCTCGCGCGTCACAAACTACCTGGCCTGTGGCAGTCTCAGACGGCACTTCCTAGAAGGTCGGTCTCGTCACTCAAGCAACTCACATCACGCCCTTCCACAAAGCACATGCTCCAACAATGCACACCCCATCTGACCGGAACAATCTTGTCGGATGACCCTCGCGCGTCACAAACTACCTGGCCTGTGGCAGTCTCAGACGGCACTTCCTAGAAGGTCGGTCTCGTCACTCAAGCACCTCACATCACGCCTTTCCACAAAGCGCATACTCCAATCTTGTCGGATGACCCTCGCGCGTCACAAACTACCTGGCCTGTGGCAGTCTCAGACGGCACTTCCTAGAAGGTCGGTCTCGTCACTCAAGCAACTCACATCACGCCCTTCCACAAAGCACATGCTCCAACAATGCACACCCCATCTGACCGGAACAATCTTGTCGGATGACCCTCGCGCGTCACAAACTACCTGGCCTGTGGCAGTCTCAGACGGCACTTCCTAGAAGGTCGGTCTCGTCACTCAAGCAACTCACACATCACGCCCTTCCACAAAGCACATGCTCCAACAGTGCACACCCCATCTGACCGGCACAATCTTGTCGGATGACCCTCGCGCGTCACAAACTACCTGGCCTGTGGCAGTCTCAGACGGCACTTCCTAGAAGGTCGGTCTCGTCACTCAAGCAACTCATATCACGCCCTTCCACAAAGCACATGCTCCAACAGTGCACACCACATCTAGCCGGAACAATCTTGTCGGATGACCCTCGCGCGTCACAAACTACCTGGCCTGTGGCAGTCTCAGACGGCACTTCCTAGAAGGTCGGTCTCGTCACTCAAGCAACTCACATCACGCCCTTCCACAAAGCACATGCTCCAACAATGCACACCCCATCTGACCGGAACAATCTTGTCGGATGACCCTCGCGCGTCACAAACTACCTGGCCTGTGGCAGTCTCAGACGGCACTTCCTAGAAGGTCGGTCTCGTCACTCAAGCAACTCACATCACGTCCTTCCACAAAGCACATGCTCCAACAATGCACACCTCATCTGACCGGAACAATCTTGTCGGATGACCCTCGCGCGTCACAAACTACCTGGCCTGTGGCAGTCTCAGACGGCACTTCCTAGAAGGTCGGTCTCGTCACTCAAGCAACTCACACATCACGCCCTTCCACAAAGCACATGCTCCAACAGTGCACACCACATCTGACCGGAACAATCTTGTCGGATGACCCTCGCGCGTCACAAACTACCTGGCCTGTGGCAGTCTCAGACGGCACTTCCTAGAAGGTCGGTCTCGTCACTCAAGCAACTCACACATCGCGCCCTTCCACAAAGCACATGCTCCAACAGTGCACACCCCATCTGACCGGCACAATCTTGTCGGATGACCCTCGCGCGTCACAAACTACCTGGCCTGTGGCAGTCTCAGACGGCACTTCCTAGAAGGTCGGTCTCGTCACTCAAGCAACTCACATCACGCCCTTCCACAAAGCACATGCTCCAACAGTGCACGCCCCATCTGACCGGCACAATCTTGTCGGATGACCCTCGCGCGTCACAAACTACCTGGCCTGTGGCAGTCTCAGACGGCACTTCCTAGAAGGTCGGTCTCGTCACTCAAGCAACTCACATCACGCCCTTCCACAAAGCACATGCTCCAACAGTGCACACCCCATCTGACCGGAACAATCTTGTCGGATGACCCTCGCGCGTCACAAACTACCTGGCCTGTGGCAGTCTCAGACGGCACTTCCTAGAAGGTCGGTCTCGTCACTCAACCAACTCACATCACATGCTTCGACCCAGCACATCTCATGGCCCGCGCAATCTTGGCGATAAACACTGTCTAGCACTAAAAATCAATCTCAAGCCCTCAGCCCTACTTACCCTGCACACCTTCATTTTAAGATTTAACAAAACGTACACCCCTGAAAGCTTTGGTTTAGACCTAGAGACCAAAACCCGACTTCCCTAAGACCCTCAACCCTCAACCCTCAACCCTAAACCCTAAACCCTAAACCCTAAACCCCAAACCCTAAACCCTAAACCCTCAACTGCAAGGCAAGGAAGCCTCAACCCTGTCGCCCTAAACCCTAAAGTGTCAAAGCCCAAGCCCTACGAACCCAGGGTTGAGGGTTTAGGGTTTAGGGTTTAGGGTTTAGGGTTTAGGGTTTAGGGTTTAGGGTTTAGGGTTTAGGGTTTAGGGTTTAGGGTTTAGGGTTTAGGGGCTTAGGGCTTAGGGCTTAGGGTTTAGGGTTTAGGGTTTAGGGTTTGGGGTTTGGGGCTTAGAGGGTTTAGGGTTTAGGGTTAGGGGGTTTAGGGTTTAGGGTTTAGGGTTTAGGGTTTAGGGTTTAGGGTTTAGGGTTTAGGGTTTAGGGTTTAGGGTTTAGGGTTTAGGGTTTAGGGTTTAGGGTTTAGGGTTTAGGGTTTAGGCCCCCGAAAACTTGGGATGTTCCCCCTTACACTAACAGTCCTTCATAGGGCCTAGGGTTTAGGTTTTAGGGTTTAGCGTTTTTTCGGATAGGGATTATATGACCCCCTATGAGAACCCCTGTTAATGAGTGTCCGTATGGGCGGGGAACGTCCCAACCTAAAACCCTGAACCCTATGCCCTAAACTACCCTGCGCAGCCTAAACCCCGAACTCTGATAACGCTAAGAACCTGTACACTTGAGATAGGAAACCTGCACCCAACAACTTCTAGAACCCCTAGAAGCACTACCCAAGCCCTGCCAAACCTGTTCACCCCTTTATCCCTGAAACCGTGACCCAGCTAACCCGATGCAAGCTGAACTCCAGTCTCAAGCCTACTGCAGGAGCCTCTATAACTTCCAACCTATTAACCATAACAGCCCTATGAACCCTACAGTCCAAAACCCTTAAAGCTCTTAAACCCCGAAAAACCCTCACCCCTAAAGCCCTAAACCCCCGAAAATCCAGAAAAGCCCTAAAAACCCCAAGAAACCCGAAACAATAAACCCTGAACCCTAAATTTAGATGACCCCTGCCCCTAAACCTGAAAGCCATAAACCCTAAAAATCCTAGGAACCCCAAAACCGCAGGAAGAATAAAGCTTTAGGGTTTAGGGTTTAGGGCTTAGGATTGAGGGTTTAGGGCTTAGGACTTTTTAAACACTTTAGAAGACCCCCGCACAAACCCCACTGCACCAATCCCCCGATGTCCAAAAGGCCTCGATGGGAAAGACCAGGTAAGCGTGCGAGCTGGCGATGACGGTGACCCTGCGCTCAGCTTCAGTTATAGGGAGAACATCCCAACTCATCGGGTTTGTAGAACCTTTATATATATATATATCTATCTATATCTATATATCTTCAATTAGATATACTGTAGGGATTAGGCTTGGGGGTTTAAGGTTTAGGGGCTTGAGGATCTGAAGGCTTTTTGTATTTGGCTTGGTAGAGTCTAAGGCCTTAGCGCCCTGAACCCGAAGCCCGAAACCCTAAACCCTACACCCTTAGGGTCCTACGGACACCAAAAACCTCGGGCTGAGGGTTTCGAGCCTCTGAGTCTCTTAGAGCTTCACGTTGTATGAAGGTACGGCTCTCCATTCAGGGATCAGGCCCTTGGGATGTTCCCCCTTGTGCTAACAGTCCTTATTAATACTAACAAGGTATAGGGTTTAGGGTTTAGGGTTCAGGGTTTAGGGTTTAGGGTTTAAGGCTTAGGGTTTAGGGTTTAGGGTCTAGGGTTTTGGGTTTAGGGTTTAGGGTTCAGGGTTCAGGGTTTAGGATTCAGGGTTTAGGGTTCAGGGTTTAGGGTTTAGGGCTTGGGGGTTTAGGGTTTAGGGTTTAGGGTTTAGGGTTTAGGGTTTAGGGTTAAGGGTTAAGGGTTTAGGGTTTAGGGTTTAGGGTTTAGGGTTTAGGGTTTAGGGTTTAGGGTTTAGGGTTTAGGGTTTAGGGTTTAGGGTTTATGGTTTAGGGGAGTCCTTAGTGAGATTTTAGTACCCCAGATGATAATCCCTCCTAAGTCCCAATTCAGGCCTTTAGCTCCTCAACCCTGAGCCCTTAACCCTAAACCCTAAACCCTAAACCCTAAACCCTAAACCCTAAACCCTAAACCCTAAACCCTAAACCCTAAACCCTAAACCCTGAACCTAGGCTTGCCGCGCAGAAGCAAAGACCACCCTTGCTCGTTTGGGTGCACATCTTCGCTTTCCCGCCGCGAGTACATCCATAATACCAGTGCGTGTCAATGGCCAGAGCATCCATGCCCGCCCGATGATTACGTCCGTGTTACCAGTGAGTGCGAATGGAGGGGTCTGGGATGTAAGAACATCCGGCTGGGGGGCGATGTTAGATTCGGAGTCCAGATCCCCAACGCGTAGGGCTTAGGGTTTAAGGTTTGGGGTTCGGTATGGGGTTTGGGGTTTGGGGTTTGGGGTTTCGGGTTTAAGGTTCAGGGTTCAGGGGCCTCTACCCTACTAAACTCTCCCCCAACCGCCCCCCCCCCCCCCCAAAAAAAAAAAAAAAACCTGCATTTCAATCAACTCTTCCGCCTAAGGATGTACTCCTAAGAGGTTCCCGTACTATACGCCTACTAGCACCCTTATGTTCCCTTAGAGGATCCTTAAAAAAAGGTTCCCAAACCCAAGGGTACGACCTTGGGATCCGAGGTACTTCGAACTTGGAGGAGCATGGTTTAGGGTTTAGGGTTTAGGGTTTGCGGTTTAGGGTTTAGGGTTTAGGGGTTAGGGTTTAGGGTTTAGGGTTCAGGGTTTAGGGTTTAGGTTTTAGGGTTTAGGGCTTCTTGGAGGTTCATGGTGCTTAGTAACCGAATTATAACTGTATTTATGCCCCAAATATAACCCTACTAGGGTCCTTAAGGGGCTTACATGCGGGGAATGACTTAAGTACCCTGAACCTCCAAAAAGAGTCCCATGAGCAACCCTTAAACCCTAAACCCTAAACCCCAAACCCTAAACCCTAAACCCTAGCCCTAAACCCTAAACCCTAAACCCTAAAAACCCTAAACCCTAAACCCTAAACCCTAAACCTACACCCATTCTGCGCCCCGAGGCGCAACAGGAACCCGATGAAGGTGCGGGAAGCTGGCTGCAAGATGGCATGCATCACCGGCCTGAAGGGGTTTAGGGTTTAGGGTTTAGGGTTTCGGGTTTAAGGTTTAGGGTTTAGGGTTTAGGGGTTAGCGGTTTCGGGGTTTAGGGGTTTAGGGGTTTAGGGGTTTAGGGGTTTAGGGGTTTAGGGGTTTAGGGGTTTAGGGGTTTAGGGGTTTAGGGGTTTAGGGGTTTAGGCGTTTAGGTGTTTAGGGGTTTAGGGTTTAGGGTTTAGGGTTTAGGGTTTAGGGTTTAGGGTTTAGGGGCTAGGGGTTAGGGTTTCATCGCCAGAGTCTCGTGGCGGGCTGTATCAGACCTAAAACCCTAAACCCCTAACCCCTAAACCCCGAAACCCCCAAACCGCCAAACCCCTAAACCCTATAACCCTAAACCCTAACCCCTAAACCCTAAACCCTAAACCCTAAACCCTAAGCCCCCAAAGCCCTAAACCCCTAAACCCTATAACCCTAAACACCTAAACCCTAAACCCTAAACACCTAAACCCTAAACCCTAAACACCTAAACCCCTAAACCCCTAAACACCTAAACCCCTAACTCCTAAAGTTCTAGGGTTGCGGTTTTTTGGTCCTAGGCATCCAAGAGCACCTTAACCCCGAACCTGCGCAAGCTGGTTCATCCCCTGCCACTCTTCGTCAACGATAGCCAAACCTTTGGTTACCAGTGTGGGCTGTCGGGTTTACCCAAAGGCTCCAACTTAGTTGTCCAGTACCTAGGGGTTTTAAAGGTTAACCTTTGGGATTTTAAGGGGAATATATTAACCCAAAAAGGTTAAAGGTTACCTACTCTACTACTAAGAAGGTGGTTTAGGGTTTAGCGTTTCGGGATGCCAAGGGGCTCCTGGACACCTTGCCCTTCTTCTGCCGCATGCCCCTTCTGCTGCAAGGCAATCTGCATACCTGATGGAAAATCACGGCAAGAGCTATAGCCAACCAAGCGGAACTGATCACGCCATTCAGGTCGGGCTGATCCATCTTCAGCACGGCCATGGGTGTCAACGTAGTCATCGAGGAATCGCGCGATGCCGCTCATGTTCTGTTGATTGTGGGCCCAGCAGAATTTCTTATCATTCAGCACACCTGGCGTCCACACTATCACATTCCCCGCGCGGTGTTCCACTTGCAGCTCCATCATGCGGCCGAGTATGTCTGCCCGTGATGACGTCATCAGCTCCGCCTCGTGCATCGAGGCAAAGAGCCCCTTGGCTGCGTTGCTGCCGCAAGCCTGAAGTGCGAGCGACACCTCAAAAGTCAGTGTGATGAAAAGCTACTCGGCTCTCCAAACTTGGGGCTGAAAATCCTCCCACCCGGCGCCCTGGCGGCAGGTTAGGGGTTTGGGGGTTTGGGGTTTCTGGGGTTTAGCCCCAAATCAGGCATTGAGCATGCGATCATGTAGGGAACTAGACCTTGAACCCTAACCCCAAAATCCCCAAACCCCCCAAACCCCACACCAAAACCCGAAACCCGAACCCCAAAGCCCCCAAACCCCTAAACCCCAAAAACCCTAAACCCTGAACCTCAACCCTAAACCCTAAACCCTAAACCCTTACAAACCCTAAACCCTATAGACCCTAAACCCTAGCCCTAAACCCTAAACCCTAAACCCTTATAAACCCTATACTATAGACCATAAACCCCAGCCCTAAACCCTAAACCCCAAACTACAAACACCAACCCTGGAGGGCGTTTGCAATGGTCTCCCCCCTTCAAGAAGTTAAGACCTACTTTAGGCTTCAGGGTTTCGGGGTTCTCAAGGTTTAGGGTTTAGGTTTAGGGTCCAGGGTTTAGGGCTACAGTACTGGGGACTACTTGAGAGTTGAGGGATTCCGGTGGCGGCGGGCGGACCCCAGACACCCATAGGACTCAATCCAGAACCCCTAAACCCTGAACCCTAAACCCTGAACCCGAAACCCTAAACCCTGAACTCTGAACCCTAAACCCTAAACCCCGACCACCCTCAACGCCGACCACCCTCAACGCCGAGCGTCACCATGTTGATGCCCACGGTGCGCACCTTCGCGGGGTTTGGGGTTTAGGGTCTTAATTAGGGTTTAGGGTTTAATTAGGGTTTAGGGTTTAGGGTTTAGGGTTTAATGAGGGTTTAATTAGGGTTTAGGGTTTAGGGTTTAATTAGGGTTTAGGGTTTAGGGTTTAATTAGGGTTTAGGGTTTAGGGTTTAGGGGGAGGGGGGAGGGATTTGTGGGTTGTAGGGGGCTTCGGGCTCAAGTTGTTTGGGTCATGGGTGTATAGGGTTGATAGGATTTATAGGGTCTATAGGGTTTCTAGGGGTTTATGGGGCTTATGAGGTGTATATATAGGGCTTACAGGGTTTATATACAGGGCCATTATAGGGGTTTCGGGTTGGGCTGGGGAGGTTTTCGCGACATCTCGAGCGAGGGGGAGTGGAACCCCGACCCCCCCCACCAAGCGTGCCTGCGCGGCATTCGCATGCGATCATGTGGGGAACTAAACCCTAAACCCCCCTAAACCCTAAAACCTAAACAACCCCAAACCCCCCCAAAACCCTAAAACCCTAAACCCTAAAAAACCCAAAACCCCCCTAAAACCCTAAAACCTAAAACCCCAAAACCCCCCTAAAACCCTAAACCCTAAAAAAAAACCCAAAACCCCCCTAAAACCCTAAACCCTAAACCCTAAACCCTGATTCCTGAACCCTGAACCCTGAACCCTAAACCTTGAGAACCCCGGAAGGGGCCTGCAGGAAGGTGATCAAGAGACGAATCCACCGGGTGGCGACGAAGGCCTTGGAAGGCAAAGAAGGCTGCGTTGCAGGTGCTTAAGGGGGTTTAGGGTTTAGGGTTTAGGGTTTAGGGTTTAGGGTTTAGGGTTTAGGGTTTAGGGTTTAGGGTTTAGGGTTTAGGGTTTAGGGTTTAGGGTTGAGGGTTTAGGGTTTAGGGTTTAGGGTTTAGGCGTTAAGAATACATTAGGGTTTAGGGTTTAGGATTTAGGGTTTGGGGTTTAGGGTTTAGGGTCTAGGGTTTAGCGATTCGAGTTTGGGGTTTGGGTTAAGGCCTGGGCTTAGGGATGTGCTTTCCAGATCGGGCTTGTATGGAGTGTAGGGTTTCAGGGTCGCGTGTAGGAAAATCCTAACCCAATAGTAACCGAATGCAACCCCTCCTCCGACTCCCCTTCCCCCTCCCCCCCGCCCCCGGCCACCCCCCCCCCCCACCCCACGTCACAAAAAAACCTCAACGCTAAACCCCAAGCCCTCAACCCTCAACCCTCAACCCTCAACCCTCAACCCTCAACCCTCAACCCTAAACCCTAAATCCTATGCAGCTTCCAGGCACTCGCTGGGGTGCATCCCTCTTGTTTCGGCCTATGCCAAACCGTAGCTCCCAGGGTTCCAGGTGCAGCTCAGGCGCCGCAAAGAGGTTCCTTGGCGTAGGGTTTAGGGTTTAGGGTTTAGGGTTTTAGGGTTTAGGGTTTGGGGTTTGGGGTGTAGGGTTTAGGGTCTAGGGTGTAGGGTTTAGGGTTTAGGGTCTAGGGTCTAGGGTCTAGGGTCTAGGGTTTAGGGTTTCGGGTTTAGGGTTTAGGGTTTAGGGTCTAGGGTTTAGGATTTAGGGCTTAGGGCTTAGGGTGTAGGATGTAGGGTTTATAGTTTAGGGTGTAGGGTTTGGGGTTTGGGGTTTAGGGCATAGGGCATTCACTAGTGAAGCTCGCTACTCTGGTATCGAATATCTACCCACCGGCCCTTTGGACCCCACAGCAGTAAATTATATCCTTTCAATCAACCCTAAACCTTAAACCCTAGTCCCCTAAACTGAACCCTTAAATCCTGGCTGCCTTGAACCGTAAAGCCCTAAACTACTGGGGGGAGGGGGGGGGGGGGGGGGGGGGGGGGGGGGGGGGGGGGGGGGGGGGGGGGGGGGGGGGGGGGGGGGGGGGGGGGGGGGGGGGGGGGGGGGTGGGTGATGGTGGTGGGTGATGGTGGTGGGTGATGGTGGTGGGTGGTGGTGGTTGGTGGTTGGTGGTTGGTGGTGGTGGGTGGTGGTGGTGGGTGGTGGTGGTGGTGGTGGGTGGTGGTGGTGGTGTGGTGGTGGTGGTGTGGCTGCTGCTGCTGCTGGTGGTGTGGTGGTGTGGTGGTGGTGGTGTTGGTGGTGGTGCTGTGGTGGTGGTGCTGGTGGTGCTGGTGGTGCTGGTGGTGCTGGTGGTGCTGGTGGTGCTGGTGGTGCTGGTGGTGCTGGTGGTGCTGGTGGTGCTGGTGGTGCTGGTGGTGCTGGTGGTGCTGGTGGTGCTGGTGGTGCTGGTGGTGCTGGGCCGAGAACTTTGCAGCCGGCGGGAAGTTGGCGCCGACTTGGGCGATTGAGGGTTATACACTTTGATGGCCCAAAGTCGGTGGCAAATTTGCTGCGAACGGAGGGGGGGAGGGGTGGGGCCGAGACATGCCGAAGACAAACCCTAAACCCTAAACCCTAAACCCTGGGGCCGTTTAGGTGGTAAACCTCAATGGCTCAAGGCGAATTCGCCGCCTACCGAAATGGTTCGAGAAATTTGCCGCCGACTTGGCCCATTAAGGTTTGTCTACGTATGAAAGAGAGGCTTAGGGTGGGTGTTTTGGGTCTAGGGTGCTGGGTTTGGGGTGTTTCGCGACTAGAGTGTCGTTGCGATGAGGGTTTAGAGCAACATTTCGCAAAGCAGCCTAGACCTTCCTTGACACAGATACCCCACCATTATAGTTTGATGAGTAGGGGTTGTGGAGAAGGATTTGGGGTTTTGGTGGGGGGGGGGGGGTAGCCGAGGATCCCTCACAAAAACACAACTCTGCCACGGTTGATCCCAAGCGGCGGATGTTGAAATTGAAAGCCTTGAGCGGGCTTGGGTTGAAGGGTCTTGTCAACGTCTTTGCTGCACGCGATGACCATTTGATTTCTGGAGATTTATTTGGGGGGCCTCTGCTGAACCCGAAACCTTAAACCCTAACCCCCAAGCCGAGGACCCATGATCTTGGTGCTAGAAGGGCCTTTCGGTTCTTGAGGGGAAGATTTTTGGGCTTTGGTCCTTTGGTCGTCAAGGGCTTAGGGTTTAAGGTTTAGGGCTTGGGGTTTAGGGTTTGGGGTTTGGGGTTTGGGGTTAGGGTTTGGGGGCTGGGGTTTGGGGTTTGGGGTTTGGGGTATGGGGTTTGGGGCTTGGGGCTTGGGGTTTGGGGCTTGTAGGGGTTGGGGCTCAAGGTCGAGAGTTTCGGGCTACCTGCAGAGTCTGCAACACGGATCGGGAGCCAGCTGCCCAACCGTTTGCTTTTGGGCTTTGGACCTAAAAGCCCTGCATGTGGCCAACCCATGACGCAGTTGGAATTTGGTAGAAGTTCCGCGCGCCATCCACACAAGGCTTGAAGACCCTAAAGCGATACAACCCTAGTTAAGACCCTAAACTACTAGTGGCTTAAGAACCCCTTAAACATGCAAGAGAACAATCATCATGTTGCCCTTATAAGGATGAATTGCTTTTTTGGGGGGAGAGGTGGTTCTTAAGCAAAGAGTAGTGGAGTTTAAGCCTACAGCTGTGAAACCCGCCATCCACAGCATCCTGTGCGACGTCAAGCGGCAATGGCTCGGCCAATCTGGATGTTCTGGGACGCTCTTTGACGTCTCCTCGGGCGTGCAACCATATTTTCGCCGGGCAAAAGCTTACGGTGTAGGAGGGTTGAGATGGCTACGGGTTTAACAGGGCTGGGCGGGGGGCTGTGCTTTTAAACGGGTTTAAAATTTCGACGTGTAACGCACAATGTTCAAACAAACGGCGCCCTTGCGGTTCAGAATGTTCAAACGGTTTAAGCGGCTTAAACGTGGTTAAACATTAAACGGTTTAAACTGTCAAATGCTTAAACGCACACATGTTTAAACATATGTTTAAACATAAACACAGAGTGGCTGGCTGCAAAGAGCACGCGTTTTGGGGCTTTGGGGACACAAGGTTTAGGTTCTTTGGGCACCATTCTCGGGCCAACAATTGCCCGGAGGACTGTTGTTTAGTTAAACACTTGCCAACGACCTCTTAAAACATGTTTAAACGACCTGGAGCCTGGAGCCCCACCAAATGTTTAAACGCTGAGCCTTGCGAACTGTTTAAACTGTTTAAACGCTCCAAAGCCCGAACTCTGTCCAAACAGTTTAAACGCCTAAAATGCTTAAACGTTTAAACTTCAAACGCTTGGCCCGTCCCCGGGGCTTAAGGTTCATCAGGGTTTACAAAACCGAAGATTTCGGAAAGCAGATGGCGTAAGGTACAGACCGAACGATCCGCAGGTCAGAAGTCTTCCGGAGATGGAGAGATGCGTGCAGTTGCCGACGCAGAATCTGAGGTTCTTGAAGGTTGATAACCGCTGAATGTACCCAGCTACCCTGACCAAACTCTAGCAGCCCTTACTGCACAAAACAGCCAAGCAGCGCGATACCCCGCGTCCTAATTCCTAGGCCCAGGGCCGGGGAGGTTGTGAGAGAACGTGATCCGTGCGATCCATTGCAACTTCGCGCAGGCGACGCAAGGCTTGAGCAATCCGAGGTCATATGGCATTCGGGTGCTAGCTACTGGCGAACAGCAAGGACTCAGCAGCAGCTAGGATCCGTTGGTTGAAGAAAGGATATCGGCATGTTAGGACAAGTTTAGGGTTTAGGGTTTAGGGTTTAGGGTTTAGGGTTTTGGATATAGGGTTTAGGGTTTAGGGTTTTGGGTATAGGGTTTAGGGTTCAGGGTGCGGCAGTGTGGTGGATGCTTTCAGGGCTTGGTGGTTTAGGCTTTAGGGACTTGGCGGTTTAGGGTTAAGGGCTTGGGGACTAGGCTGCCCAGTAACCAAGGCCTAAAAAGGGTGCCCTTTTTTGCTTAAAGGGGTTTATAAGGGAACCTAATCCCCCAAAAAAGGGAATGAGGGCACTACTGGGCATCCTAGGGTATTTAGGGTGACTACCTCAACCTTTTTGTGAAGCCCTTCACAGCTTTTAGGGTTTCGGATTTGGCCCCCCTCGTTCGCAGCATCCCTCGCTGCCGTAAAACCCACCCTACTTGAAGGCTCATGGGTACGCAGAACCCCAATTTACAACTGTACTTTTAAGCCCCCTAAGTCTTCTATTTATAAGTAGGCTCCCTAAACCCTAAACCCTAAACCCTCAACCCCAAACCCTCACCCCCAAAACCCTCAACCCTAAACCCTAAACCGGGGTTCTAAGTGCCCAGGAACCTGCAGGCACCAGTCTATCACCCTAAAAGCCTGTGAACTCCCAACGTCCTCCACACCCTTCCCAACAAGAAGGCCCAAACCACCCTAAACCCTAAACCCTAAACCCTAAACCCTAAACCCTAATATACAGACCTATAAACTATAAACCCGAAATCCCCACAGAGACCCATGATGTGTTGTGTCGAATTGACGAGTCTGCATCTCCCCCACTTGACGCTGCCTTGTAAAGTCTTTCTGTTAAAAGCCCTGGCCCCAAAACTCTAAACCCTAAACTCTAGAAGCCTTGTATAACAAGGTATCCCGAGGGTTTAGGGATTTAGGGATCTAGGGTTTAGGGTTTAGGGTTTAGGGTTTAGGGATTTAGGGTTTCGGGTTTAGGGTTTAAGGTTTAGGCGGTTTAGGGTTTAGGGCGTTTGGGGGTTCAGGGAGTTAGGTTAGGGGTTAGGGATTTAGGGTTTAGGGCTTAAGTTCCGACACGTCGTCAGCAGGTCTTACGTATGACTCGATCCAAAAACAACCTAGAAATATAGCGGACACCCTTTTAGGTTGAAAGGCGGTGTGGCGATGTCGCCGGCCTCCCCCACAAGGCCCACCAACCCTAAACCCTAAACCCTAAACCCTAAGCCAGAAAGCATGAGAATGCACCCACTTTAATGAAGGGTTTAAACAATAAGGGCTGGAAGAGCCACTGCTAGTATTCCCTTCTGGTCCCTATAATGCAACTATACCTTAGTACCCCCCCCCCCAAAAAAAATGATAATATAATAAGAATAACAAAAATAATAATAATAATAACAACTATGCTAATTATTAGGGTTTAGGGTTTGCGGTGTACGAGGGCGAAGCTCCTGGCACGTGGCCCCAAAGACGTCCTCCCCGGCTAAATAGCCGGCGATCAGGGCCTGCACTGATGGGGAGCGGGGGGGAGGGGGGGGGGAGGGGGGATTGGGGAGTTTAGGGTTTCGTGAGGGGTTAGGAGTTTAGGGATTAGGGAAGAGGACTGAGGGTTTAGGGCTTAGGGCTTAGGGTTTAGGGTTTAGGGGTTAGGGTTGAGGGTTCGGGTTTAGGCTTGCTGCTGCGGGCTTAACATAACTTCTAACATCCCTCACTGAAGGGAAGGTTCCCGAAGTAACATCAACGGTCCCGCCATGATTTCAGGAATGCTCCCTAAAAGCCGAAACTCTGAACCCTAATTAAACCCTAAACCCTAAACCCTAAACCCCAAGCCCTAAACCTCATCCAATGATGGCGCAGTGGGGCTGCAGGGCTAAGGTGGACCGAAAAGTCTTCCGCTGCGAGGGCTGCGACTGGCCACCCGTGAGGGCATGATTTCAGGATTCAGAGTGTTGGGGCCCTAAACCCTAACCCTAAACCCTAAACCCTAAATCCTAAACCCTAAACCCTAAACCCTAAACACTCTGCATGGCCCCAACTGGCTCTGCAATCAGAAGGCGTCGGCGCGCCCCTTCCCGATGCTTCGCACTGCACGCGCCAGAGTCTTACAAAACATCGCGCGTCGGGCTTGGGAACAAGTGATCTCAGAGCAGGGGGTTAGGGTTTAGGGTTTAGGGTTTAGGGTTTAGGGTTTAGGGTTTAGGGTTTAGGGTTTAGGGTTTAGGGTTTTTAGGGTTTAGGGTTTAGGGTTTTTAGGGTTTAGGGTTTAGGGTTTAGGGTTTTAGGGTTTAGGGTTTAGGGGGGTTTAGGGTTTAGGGGTTTACAGTATAGGGTTTATAGGGGGTACAGTAGGGTTAGGGTTTAGGGTTTAGGGTTAGGGTAGGGTTTAGGGTTTAGGGTTTAGGTTTAGGGTTTAGGGTTTAGGGGGGTTTAGGGTTAGGGTTTAGGGTTTAGGGTTTAGGGTTTAGGGTTTAGGGTTTAGGGTTTAGGGTTTAGGGTTTAGGGTTTAGGGTTTAGGGTTTAGGGTTCTCAGAGCAGCTGCACCTCAATCTTGGCTGCCAGACCCACCTCTCCACTCACAACGAGCACTGGCCCGACAGGTGACAAAAATCTTCTTGGAGCGCCGTAAGTGCTTGTGAAACTGCAGACCACGACCGCCGGCCGTCGCGCGAGTCGCGCGTCCATGGGCCTAAACCCTAAACCCTAAGCCCTAAACCCTAAACCCTAAACCCTAAGGTGGCGCGACGGCCGGCGGTCGTGGTCTGCAGTTTCACAAGCACTTACGGCGCTCCAAGAAGATTTTTGTCACCTGTCGGGCCAGTGCTCGTTGTGAGTGGAGAGGTGGGTCTGGCAGCCAAGATTGAGGTGCAGCTGCTCTGAGAACCCTAAACCCTAAACCCTAAACCCTAAACCCTAAACCCTAAACCCTAAACCCTAAACCCTAAACCCTAAACCCTAAACCCTAAACCCTAAACGAATCAACCCCTGAAACCCTAAACCCTAAACCCTAAACCCTAAACTACCCTAAACCCTAAACTACCCTAAACCCTAAACCCTCAACCCTAAACCCTCAACCCTCAACCCTAAACCCTAAACCCTAAACCCTAAACCCCTAAACCCAAACCCGAACCACTTGGCCGCCCCGGTGTCCTTGCGCCGGCTTCAAGGTCTGGGGTCTATAAGGCTCCCTAATCCCTAAACAAACTAAACCCTCCACCCCAAACCCTGAAACCCTAAACCCCTCAGCCCCTGAGACCCTAAACCCCTGAAACCCTAAACCCCCTAAACCATAAACCCTAAACCCTAAACCGTAAACCCTAAACCCTAAACCCTAAACCCTAAACCCTAAACCCTAAACACTAAACCCTAAACCCCCCAAACCCCCCCGGCTTTGCCATGGGAATGGCACCTTGCTGAAGGCGGCGACCACGAGGATGGTAAACATCTCCAAGGTTGCCTCTTGCTTAGAGTTTAGGGTTTGGGGTTTAGGGTTTAGGGTTTGGGGTTTAGGGATTAGGGATTAGGGTTTAGGGTTTAGGGTTTAGGGTTTAGGGTTTAGGGTTCGGGTTTAGGGTTTAGGGTTAAGGGCATTGGGTACTTAAGGGGCTTATGTGCGGGTGTAACTACGCTTATAATGGGTTACTAGGTACCCTGAACCTCTAAGCAGTCGAGGGCTTGGGCCTTGTTCTATCGGTACCTCTGTTGTTAGCTTCGAAACAACTGCTTGGAGGTTCATGGGTAGTTACAAGTCGGGTTGTAAGTACCCTGGACAGGGTTAGAAGTATAGTTACCATACTTACAACCCAACTTAAAACTACCCATGAACCTCCAAGTGGTGATTCATCATCTTCTAGATCTGGTACGCTGTACAACTCTTTTGCCAACCATACACAAGCACATGCTGTTTTCTCTTTATGAAACCGTAAGATTGTTGGATTCTCTCATCGTTTTCTTGAGCAAAACACACCGCTGCTCATCGAGAGGGAGGGCGCCTCTCTCTGCTTGTCGATGTAGGTTTTGTCATCCCTCACTTGAGGTGTCGGGCTTGGGATTTGGGGTTTGGGGTCCAGGGTTTAGGGTTGAGGGGTTTCAGACTTAGGGTTGAGGGTTTAGGGACTACGTAAGGGTTTGGGGCTTACATAGGGGTTCAGGGGTCAAGGTTTAGGGTTTAAGGGTCTAGGCTTTAGGGTGTAGGGTTTAGGGTTTAGGTTTGAGGGTTTAACCCTGAACACATCACCGCCGAGGGTCCATCGCGGTGTTCCACATGGACAGGTGCTTCAGTCCGGCGGCCAGGTACCCTTCGGCCGTGCCCCTGACAAGGCTGGTAGTGGGGGCCGAGGGGGTAAGCCGCGTTTAGGGTTGAGGGTTGAGGGTTGAGGGTTGAGGGTTTAGGGTTTAGGGTTTAGGGTTTAGGGTTTAGGGTTTAGGGTTTAGGGTTTGGTTTCGGGTTTAGTATTTCGGGTTTCGGGTTTAGGGTTTCGGGTTTGGGGTCAAGGTGTCGTTTGGGGGACCAGGCTTCGAAGGTTCTTGGGTTTAGGGGACGGTTTGCAGCTCAGAGTTTAGACAACGAGGCACTGAACCCTCTAGCCCTCAACCCCTGAACCCTAAACCCTAAGCCCCATAAAACCCTGAACCCCTACACCCAAAACCCTAAACCCTAAACCCTAAACCCCCCTAACCCCCGGCCTGTAGACCAAGCTGCTGACCAACGGCGTCGTGATCAAGGAAATCAGGGCCCACAACGCCATCTGCCCAGTGCACTCATTTCGGGCACAGGGTTTAGGGTTTAGGGTTTAGGGTTTAGGGTTTTTGGGATTTTTCACCCTGAACCCTCAACCCTAAATCCCTAAAACCCTAAACCCCAAAACCCTGAAACCCCAAAACCCTAGAACCCTAAAACCCTAGAACCCTAAAAGCCTACAACCCTAAAACCCCAAAAGCCCCCGAAAAAAAACAGGCCCCCGACTCCATTTTAAGCCCCGACACCCGAAACCCCCAAAACACCCAAACCCATCGCGCCCCTAAACCCTTATTTTAAAAAAAGAACTACACGCTCAACCCCAACTAAACCTGTGTGAACCCTAAATCCCTCAACTAACCCTAAACCCTAAACCCTAAACCCTAAACCCTAAACCCTAAACCCTAAACCCTACACAGAACGTTTTGGAACCTCTAAAACCTCAGACCTGTTTTGGATCCCACAGAAGTCTTAAAAACCCTTTCAGAAGTCTGAAGGCCCTAAGCGCTTCCAGAGCCCGTTTAAGGGTTTAGGGTTTAGGGTTTAGGGTTTAGGGTTTGAGGGTTTAAGGGTTTAGGGTTTAAGGTGTGTGTTGCTTTGTGTGGCGGGGGATCCAATTTCAGGAGTTCGTGGGCTGTGGAAAGGAACCTATATGCCCTTAGAACGAAAAGTACACAAAAAAGCAAGTTCGAAAAGCCTAAACCCTAAACTCCCTGAACCCTAAACCCTAAACCCTAACCCTCCTTCAACATTGCCCGCAAGTGGCCACGAGGAGGCCCACGAAGCCGCCTTAGGCCAGGCTGGCTGACTTGGGGCTTAGGGTTTTGGGTTTTGGGTTTTGGGTTTAGGGTTTAGGGTTTAGGCTTAGGGCTTAGGGCTTAGGGCTTAGGGCTTAGGGCTTAGGGCTTAGGGTTTAGGGCTCAGGGTGTAGGGTTTAGGGTTTAGGGCTTAGGGTTTAGGGTTTAGGGTTTAGGGTTTAGGGTTTAGGGCTTAGGGCTAGGGCTTAGGGTTTAGGGTTTAGGGCTTAGGGTGTAGGGTTTAGGGTTCAGGGTTTAGGGCTTAGGGCTTAGGGCTTGGAGCTCAGGAGAGCTTAGGGTTTGAGAGCCTAGGTTTTGAGACTTAAGGCTACATGTAGGAAGTTGTGGTAGCTCTGCAAGGCCCAATTGCACAAGCCACCCCAAACCCTCGAATCTACACCCCAAACTGGAGTAGCTTTGGAGGGCCCCTATAAACATCACATTTTCATGGCTTGATAAGGATCATATAGTCATTACGGGGAACAAAAGCAAATCCTGTCAACCCTCCCTAAACCCTAAACCCTAAACCCTAAACCCTAAACCCTAAACCCTAAACCTTAAACCCCAAAGACTTGAGAGATGTTGCAGGTTCCAGAAGGCTCCAGTTTTTGGGTTGAGCGAGGTGTCGAGCATGGCTTTGTTCCTGAAAATCGTGCCCTCGCCCCTCCTGAACTCTAAACCCTAAACCCTAAACCCTAAACCCTAAAACCCCAAAACCCCAAAACCCTAAAACCTTAGAGTTCCCCGGAAGCCAGGGCCCCTGACCCAAACTCAGGTTCCGCCGCGCCGTTGAGGCAACGTGGACGGCCACGAGAACCGCGATGGCGGCCACATCCGTGAGCAAGTCCTCAGCTGGGGTTTAGGGTTTAGGGTTTAAGGTTTAGGGTTTAGGGTTTAGGGTTTGGGGTTTGGGGTTTGGGGTTTAGGGTTTAGGGTTTAGGGTTGAGGTAGGCTAACCTCTAAACCCTAAACGCCCTGAAACCCTAGAGCCCTAAAACCCTAAAACCCTAAAACCCAAAAACCCATAAACCCTAAAACCCGAACACCCTAAAACCCTAAAAACCCTAAAACCCGAACACCCCCTAAAACCTAAAACCCTAAAACCCTAAAACCCTTAAACCCTAAAACCCTAAACCTCTAAAACCCTAAAACCCAAAACCCTAAAATCACAAAGCCCTCAAGCCCCCAAAGCACCAAAGCCCTAAACCACCAAGACCCTAAAGCCCTAAAACCCCAAGACCCGAAAACCCTAAAACCCTAAACCCCTAAACCCCAAAACCCGAAAACCCCTAAAGCCCTAAAGCCCTGAAGCCCTAAAATCCCTACCTAAAATCCCGAAACCCTAAACCCTAAACCACTAAAGCCCTAAAATCCCGAAACCCTAAACCCTAAACCACTAAAGCCCTAAAACCCCTAAAGCCCGAAAGCCCTCAAGCACCCTGGCATACGACTCCCCCGCACGGGCGAGGGGCTATGGCAGCGCAGGGCCATGTCTTCATCACGACCTTTTCAGGGATTATAGGGTTCTTAAGGGAGGGTGGGTTCAGGGTTCAGGGTTCAGGGTTCAGGGTTCAGGGTTCAGGGTTCAGGGTTTAGGGTTTAGGGCTAGGGTTTAGGGTTTAGGGTTTTGGGTTTAGTTTCCAGGGATTTGGGTAATTACCCTTGCAAAAAAAAAGAGACCCCAAACACCCAAACATCCTGAAACACTCAAAGCCCTTGTTCAGGCTTGGGGTACCCTTACCCCAAACAAAACGACCCCAAAAAACCCAAAATCCAAGAACCCAAAAACCCTTAGCCCTAAACCATAGGCCGCCCGCGCCAGGCGGCGGCCGGTACAACTGAACGCTACCGCTTCGAGATCTGCTTGCTTTGCCAAGCAGATCGAGCTTGCCACACCTGATGCATCCCTGCTAGCCATAGGGCACAATGTAATAATGGATTAACCCTAAACCCCCGACGCGCGACCCCGGCGGGGGAGGTCGGGCCTAAGAAGCCGTTGCGCCCCCTACCAGGCTTGCCCCCGCCAGGGTTGCCCCCGCCAGAATAGGGTTGCCCCCGCCAGGTTGTTTCCTGTCAGCCCGTCAGGGTTCGTCAAATGGCCCCCACCAGGGTTGCCCCCACCAGGGTTGCCCCAGATTTGCCCCCTGGCGGTTGCCCCCACCAGGGTTGCCCCCGCCAGGGTTGCCCCCGCCAGGGCGCCGCCAGCCTACTTGGGTTGGTTCCCGGAATTGGCCTCGCCTATTCAGGCTTCTCTATGAAGGGCCCTGCCAAAGTTCTCCATTAGTGGCCCCCGCCAGCTCCTTTGAAACTCCAGACGTATATGTATTAAAAAAAAAACACACACGTCACCTCACTTTGCCCCCGCCAGGGTTGCCCCCGCCAGGGTTGCCCACGCCAGGGTTGCCCCCGCCAGGGTTGCCCCCGCCAGGGTTGCCCCCGCCAGGGTTGCCCCCGCCCCCGGCAGGGTTGCCCCCGCCAGGGTTGCCACCGCCAGGGTTGCCCCCGCCAGGGTTGCCCCCGCCAGGGTTGCCCCCGCCAGGGTTGCCCCGCAGGGTTGCCCCGCCCCCAAAGTCAGGGTTGCCCCCACCAGGGTTGCCCCCGCCAGGGTTGCTCCGGCCAGGGTTGCCCCCACACCAGGGTTGCCCCCGCGCCAGGGTTGCCCCCGCCAGGGTTGCCCCGGCAGGGTTGCCCCCGCCAGGGTTGCCCCCCCGCCAGGGGTTGCCCCCGCCTGCTGCCAGGGTTGCCCCGAAGTTAGGGTTGCCCCCGCCGCCACATTTGCCCCCGCCAGGTTGCCCTGGCCAGGGTTGCCCCCGCGTCCGCCAGGGTTGCCCCCCCGTCAGGGTTGCCCCCCGCCAGGGCCAGGGTTGCCTACCCGCCAGGGTTGCCCCCCCACCAGGGTTGCCCCCGCCAGGGTTGCCCCCCGCCAGGGTTGCGAGGGTTGTTTCTGTCAGGGTTGCCCCGACCAGGCCAGGGTTGCCCCGCCAGGGTTGCCCCCACCAGGGTTGCCCCCGCCAGGGTTGCCCCCACCAGGGTTGCCCCGTCAGGGTTGCCCCCACCAGGGTTGCCCCCGCCAGAGTTGCCCCCGCCAGGGTCGCTTATCAGGGTTGCCCCCGCCAGGTTGCCCCCGCCAGGCTTGCCCCCGCCAGGGTTCCCCCGCCAGGGTTCAGGGTTGCCCGCGTCAGGGTTGCCCCCGCCAGGGTTGCCCCCGCCAGGGTTGCCCCCGCCAGGGTTGCCCCCGCCAGGGTTGCCCCTGCCAGGGTTGCCCCCACCAGGGTTGCCCCCGCCATTTTTCATATTTTTAAGCTACATTTTCTATCTTCGAATATTCCTGAAGGAATCCCACTAATAATAAAATAGCATTTTTCCTTTCATTATTAGTAAAGGTTTCTATGGAAAGAGATTAATTCTCTATCTATATCTTCTTCAAATTCATTTCGGCTTCTCTTCTTTCTCACATCCAGATAATGCATTAGAAGCATGTGGATTGCTTACTCCTTTACATATCGTACCTGAATGGTATTTCTTATGCCAATATGCTATGTTAAAAGCTGTACCAAATAAAAATGCAGGATTCATTCTCTTATTTACTTCTATCTTCATCCTATTTTACTTTATGAGAAATCTTTCAATGTCATTCTATTTTTAAATTAAGACGTCCAGTAGATTTAATGGTCCCACCTTTGGAGTAGACCCTGGAAAAAAAGTATATACCTTTTAGGTACAAGTAACTATAATAGGAACCCAGAACCCAAAAAAGTATTAAAGTATAGTACTCCAAAACCCAGTGGTTTCTATCGCAACCCCGCCGGGTTGCCCAGTTTTACCCCTGCCAGGGTTGCCCCCACCAGGGCTGGCCCCCACCAGCGTTGCCCCCACCAGGGTTGCCGCCGAGTTAGGGTTGCCCTTGGCAGGGTTCCGCCAGGGTTGACCCCGCCAGGGTGCCCTGTCAGGGTTCCACGCCTCCTCACGTCGCCTACTCAGGAATTGTGCACCTTCTCTGCGACGGCCTCGTCCTCCTCGCGCGCTGGCGAGGCTTCGTCGTCCTTCTCTATGGGCCCCAGGTGCGGGAAGGGCCCTTGCCCGTGCCGGGGTTGCCCCCGCCAGCAGGGTTGCCCCGCCAGGGCTGCCCTTGCGTTGCCCTTGCTATTGCCAGGGTTGCCCCCGCCACGCCCCGCCAGGGTCGCCGCCCGCCAGGGTTGCCCCCCGCCGGCCCTTGCGCGACCCCGGTCGGTGGGGAGACCGGGCCCAAGATGCGCGAACAAAGACCAAGCTGGGCCAGAGAAGCCCTTGCGCCAGCGGGTGGCCGGGCCTTCCGCGCTTGGCCCTCGCCATTCTGCCATATGAATGAGCTTGGGTCCGGAATTGGGCTTGAGGGTGTCTTAAACACAATATGGGTGAAACAGATTGTCCCGCTCCCTGTTGATCCAGGAAAGTGTATAGGCTCAAGCAACAGCAGCAGTCAACACAGGGGGGCTGTGGAGGGTAGACCGCTCTAGGCCCGAAAAAGGCGGTAGTTTGGGTGGCTGGGGTGGGATCCGCTGCACCGAGGTGGCCCGACCCGCCCCTGGCGCGGGTCGGGACCGCGGCACTTTGGAACACCCTAAACCCTAAACCCTAAACCCTAAACCCTAAACCCTAAACCCTAAACCCTAAACCCTAAACCCTAAACCCCAAACCCTAAACCCTAAACCTAAACCCTAAACCCTTGGGCTTAGGGGGAGTCGCCGCCTCCTCCAGCACCATCATGCCAAGGGGGCTGTTGAAGGCTGAGCTCTCCTGGGCTTGGGGTTTAGGGTTTAGGGTTTAGGGTTTTCGGGGTTTAGGGTTTAGGGTTTGGGGTTTAGGGTTTAGGGGTTAGGGTTTAGGGTTTAGGGTTTAGGGTTTAGGGTTTGGGGTTTGGGGTTTAGGGTCTAGGGTTTGGGGTTTAGGGTTTGGGGGTTCGGGGATTGGGGGGTTTAGGGCTTGGGGTTTAGGATTTGGGGTTTGGGGTGTTGTTTTGAGGGTTTAAGGCTTCAAGGCTTCAAGGCTTTGAGGCTTTAAGGCTTCAAGGCTTTAAGGCTTTAAGGCCTTTAAGGCCTTTAAGGCTTTAAGGCCTTTAAGGTGGCTTACTTGCAGGTTCTTGAGAGGGAAAAGCAGGCATCAACACCCTAAACCCCAAACCCCAAGCCCCAAACCCTAAACCGCCTAAACCGCCTAAAGCGCCTAAACCCTAAACCCTAAACCCTAAACCCTACACCCTAAACCTTCTCATCGGGTTCCCCTTTTCTTATGACTCACAGGCCACGAAACTGCGCCCGCATCGGCCAAAGCGTTGAGGACCAACGCCAGGTCCTCTCAAGAAAGGCACCAGGCCAAGGGCTTGGGGGTTTAGGGTTTAGGGTCTAGGGTTTAGGGTTTAGGGTTTAGCGTTTAGGGGTTAGGGGTTAGGGGTTAGGGGTTAGAGGTTAGGGTTTAGGGTTTAGGGCTTAGGGTTTAGGGTTAGGGGTTAGGGTTTAGGGTTTAGGGTTCAGCGTCCAGGGTTCAGGGTTCAGGGTTCAGGGTTTAGGGTTTAGGGTTTAGGGTTTAGGGTTTAGGGTTTAGGGTTTAGGGTTTAGGGTTTAGGGTTTAGGGTTTAGGGTTTAGGGTTTAGGGTTTAGGGTTTAGGGTTTAGGTTAAGGGTTTAGGGTTTAGGGTTTAGGGTTTAGGGTTTAGGGTTTAGGGTTTAGGGTTAGGGTTTAGGGTTTAGGGTTTAGGGTTTAGGGTTTAGGGTTTAGGGTTAGGGTTTAGGGTTAGGGTTTAGGGTTTAGGGCTGCTACCCCCCAAGGTTCCCCCCATAATTAAGGACATTTAGGATTAAGGTTAGTTGCATGACGGGGGCACCTAGCGGGGTAGTATAGAGGGCGGTATATAGGGAACCCCATGAGGTCCTCTCAAACAAAAGGCTTCGGGCGAAAGGTTTGGGGGTTTAGGGTTTAAGGTTTATGGTTTCGGGTATAGGGTTTGGGACTTGGGTTTTTTGGTCAGCTGAACGCATGAACTCATACGTAAGGACTCTGAACCCTAAACCCATCTAAACCCTACCAAGCCCTACTAAACCCTAAACCTAAACCGCGAAGCTCTAAACACGGTCATGAGAGGGGGGAAGGAAACCCTAACCCTAAAACCTAAACCCTAACATCTAAAGGGAGGAGGAGGGGGGGGGGGGGGGGGCTGGCTTCCAGAATCGTGTGAGACCAAGGGAAAGGCCCCCAGAAGTCTGGTGCTTAGGGTTTCGGGGATTTAGGGTTTAGGTTTCGGGCTTTTAGAGTTTAGGGGTTGAGGGTGGTTTAGGGTTTAGGGTTTAGGGTTTAGGGTTTAGGGTTTAGGGTTTAGGGTTTAGGGTTTAGGGTTTAGGGTTTAGGGTTTAGGGTTTAGGGTTTAGGGTTTAGGGTTTAGGGTTTAGGGTTTAGGGTTTAGGGGCTTGGTCATGGGGCTGAGGGTGTAGGATTTAGGGGGTTTAAGGTTGGGATGTTCCCCCTTTTACTAGCAGTCCTTAGTAATCCCTATTCAGGACCATTAGTATAAGGGGGAACATCCAAAGTTGGGACTACTACATGCTGACTATTTGGATGTTTAGACCCGAGAAGGTGGCTCCTAGACCCGAGAGCAACCTAGGAATAAAGAGGGTGCCCTTTTTGGTTTAAAGCGGCTGTTCAGGGAATCGACACCCTCTGGGTCATAGTATCTCTTACAAAGAACCCAAAGCCCCTCAAATGAGGGGTGATCACGGCAATGCTTTGCGTTTCGGGTTTGGGGTTTAGGGGGTTTTGGTGTTTTCGGGTTTTTGCGGTTTTACGGTTTTGGGGTTTCGGGGTTTTGGGGGTTTTCGGGTTTTTAGGGTGTTAGTATTTTCGGGTTTTCGGTTTAGTCCTGGTTGTCCATGTGAACCAGCTGGGCTGCCGGGGTGATGGCATAGCGCATCTTGAAGCAGATCTGCCTGATCCGTACCCTCAACCCTGAACCCCTAAACCCTCAGCCACGACGAAGAATGGTGCAAAAGTGAATGGGAACTTCTGTTCAGTGAACGTGAAATAGAGAATTAGGCGAACTAGGTACCTTATGTCCCCACGGACGTGTAGCGTGACTTGAGAAAAACAGCCTGATTCCACCTCTGAACCTGCAAGGATGAGTATAGAATACTGGCATGGAGCTAGGGTTTAAATTAAGGTTCGGGGTTGAGGGCTACACTTCTAGGGGCTTGGGGGATATCGGGGAGTGTAAGGGTTTTTGTTTGCCACCTGCCTGACTGACCCCTACCCTAAACCCTAAACCCTAAACCCTAAACCCTAAACCCTAAACCCCTAAACCCTAAACTCAGGGCCAAGGCCGCCCCCCTATATTGGGGGGCGGCGCTTAAGCCCTTCGACCTCCACGGCGCAAGTAAATCCTAAATCCTAAATCCAAACTCCTAAATCCTAAAGGACGCTCGCGACGCAAGCCCAAGGTTTAGGGTCATATATTTCTCTTATGCTCCAGCACGCCTGTCGCGTGCGCCGGCACCGAGCCGGTGCAGCCAACGGAGCTCCTTCGCAGCGACTGTCGCGCATGCTCCGGAGCTGGCAGGGGCTGTCGCCCCCTGCACGCTCGCTGCTGCTAATCGCAGCGCCCGCAGCTCGCTTCAGTTTAGGGTTTAGGGTTTAGGGTTTAGGGTTTAGGGTTTAGGGTTTAGGGTTTAGGGTTAGGGTTTAGGGTTTAGGGTTTAGGGTTTAGGGTTTAGGGTTTAGGGTTTAGGGATATACCTTGATGTATTATATAGGGATCCTGAATATGACTTAAGGTCTATTCCTTAATTCAGGGCTCTTCCGCTCTTTTGGAAGCATGTCAAGAAATGGTGGCTGCAGGTCGAGAAGCCCTAATTACACCATTTGTTTGGGTGTATGGGCCTCTGTAGCCATATTGAGGGCACCCTAGACCCTAAGCCCTAAGCACCAACTGTGGGCCCTCCGGATGTTGTACTTTGAGATGACGCCCTAAACCCCAAGCCACCGAAAACCCTAATCCCTAAGCCCATAAGCCCTCGAAACCCCTTAACCCTAAACCCCTAAACCCGCAAACCCCTCCACCCCTAAACCCTTGACCCGAAACCCCCCAAAACGCCCTAAACCCTAAACCCTAAACCCTAAACCCTAAACCCTAAACCCTAAACCCTACACCCCTAAACACAAAGATCAGCTCTCCGATTTCTGGTCCCCGGACTCTCGCCAAAAAGACGGGAGGGGTTTGGCGGTTTAGGGTTTAGGGTTTAGGGTTTAGGGTTTAGGGTTTAGGGTTTAGGGTTTAGGGTTTAGGGTTTAGGGTTTAGGGTTTGGGGTTTGGGGTTTGGGGTTTGGGGTTTGGGGTTTGGGGTTTGGGGTTTGGGGTTTGGGGTTGGGGTTTGGGGTTTGGAGTTTGGAGTTTGGGGTTTGGGGTTTGGGGTTTGGCGGTTTAGGGTTGAGAGACCAGGATGAGCTATGAAGGCACTTGAGGGTTTAGGGTTTAGGACTTTAGGGTTAAGGGTTTTAGGGCTGTTTAGGGTTTAGGGTTTCGGGTTTAGGGTTTGGGGCCTGTCGCCGTTCATGGCCTGCATGGCGAGGCGGTTGATGACGAGAATCCTTCGTCACACAGTGAACACCTACAGCTCTCTCCCTAAACCCCTTGCCCTCAACCCTAAACCCTAAACCCGAAAACCTAAACCCGAAACCCTAAACCCCAATCCATGAAACCGCTCGAAATCTCAAGCCATGCATCCCTGAACCCCTCAGCCCTCAGCCCTAAACCCTAAACCCTAAACCCTGTCCCCCAAACCCTAAACCCTAAACCCTAAACCCTATAGGGATCCGAAGTGTGGGCTCTTGATTTGCGTCCCCTCACATAATGAGGGCCCATGCGGGCACGGGGCCATACTAATCCAACCTTAGACTAAACAAAAGGTGGGGGCCGTTGGGCATTTAGGTGTCTGCGGTTTTAGGGTTTAGGGTTTAGGGTTTAAGGTTTCGGGTTTAGGGTTTAGGGTCTTGGGTTTAGGTTTTTAGGGTTTAGAGTTTAGGGTTTAGTGTTTAAGGTTTAGTGACCTCATGTCAATGAACCATATCTACGCTGATGCACCCGAACAATCCAAGCCCTCAAGCGCTGAGCGTTGCTGCGAAGATTCCGGCGCCAGCCCCTGAGCTCCTCTGAGGCTCAGGAAGGCACTTGGACGTTCATGGTACTTCTTGACCAGGTTTCGGGTTTAGGGTTTAGGGTTTAGGGTCTAGGGTTTAGGGTTTAGGGTTTTGGGTTTAGGGTTCAGGGTTCAGGGTTTAGGGTTTGGGGGTTTGGGGGTTTGGGGGTTTGGGGGCTTGGGGGTTTTGGGGTTTGGGGGCTTGGGGGTTTGCGGGTTTGGGGGTTTGGGGGGTTGGGGTTTAGGGTTTAGGACTTACCTACCTTCTGGCTGTGCTGGGGACAGGTGTTGAACAACTACCAATCAACCCCCCTGGACCCCAGCTTCGTGGTACCCCACTGCTGTAAATAAGGCACTCTATTCGGGATAGTTGTACAATCCCTTCCCCAGATTATTGAACAGGGCCCCCTCCAATGGAAACATGTGTTTTTGACATTAGGGGGATGTTTTTAGGGTTTAGGGTTTAGGGTTTAGGGTTTAGGGTTGAGGGTTGAGGGTTTAGGGTTTAGGGTTTAGGGTTTAGAGTTTAGGGTTTAGGATTTAGGGTTTAGGGTTTAGGGTTTAGGGTTTGGGGTTTAGGGTTTGGGTTTAGGGTTCACCCATATGCCATCTTTTGGGATGGGGTTTAGATTGGCTTGAAGATGCAAAGATGAGCCCTTCTGCAGCATGTTGCCGTTGAGTTGGGGGTTTAGGGTTGCGGGTTTCGGGTTTAGGGCTTAGGGTTTCGGGTTTAGGGTTTAGGGCTTGAGGTTTAGGGTTTAGGGTTTAGGGGGTTAGGGTTTAGGGTTTGGGGTTTAGGGCTTAGGGTGTAGGGTTTAGGGTTTGGGTGTAGGGTTTAGGGTTTAGGGTTTAGGGTTTAGGGTTTAGGGTTTAGGGTTTAGGGTTTAGGGTTTAGGGTTTAGGGTCTTTGTCAAATAGGTCTTGTTCTCGGCCCGGAGAGCGATGTGCCGAGCCCCGCAGCACGTACAGTGGTTGTGTGGATCGATACACCCTACACCCTGAACCCTAAACCCTAAGCCCTAAGCCCTAAGCCCTAAACCCTAAACCCTAAACCCTAAACCCCAAACCCTAAACCCTAAACCCTAAACCCACCTCTTTCGTTCCCGAAGAACACCACTCTGAGAGCGTGCTGGGTTTAGGGTTTAGGGCTCAGAGTTGCATGCTTGGGCTTCGAAGTGTTTTCGGGCTTCAAGGGTCTTCAGGCGCTTCGGGATAACAGGCTAAACCCTAAACCTCTGCACCCTAAACCCCCAACCCCTAAACCCCTAAACCCTAAAGCCTAAACCCCTAAACCCCTAAACCCCTAAACCCCTAAACCCCTAAACCCCTAAACCCCTAAACCCCTAAACCCCTAAACCCCTAAACCCCTAAACCCTACACCCCTAAACCCCCAATCCCCTAAACCCCCACACCCCCGAACCCCTAAACCCTAAACCCTGAACCCCTCAACCCTAAACCCTAAAATCCTAAACCCCTAAACCCTAAACCCTAAACCTCTAAGACAGAAAACCTCCCGGGTTGCTCATCCTCGGCAAACTTCTCTGTGGACACTTTGGCGCGGAAGTGGTCGATGTTGCAGGTCTTGGATTGAGGGTTGAGGTTTTAGGGTTTAAGGTTTAGGGCTTGGGGTTTAGGGATTAGGGGTTAGGGTTTAGGGTTTAGGGTTTGGGGTTTAGGGTTTAGGGTTTAGGGTTTAGGGTTTAGGGTTTAGGGTTTAGGGTTTAGGGTTTAGGGTTGCACGAGATAGGGGGGAGGAGACCTCTCCGCTCTCGCGAGCCTCGTCCATCAGCTGGTGGCCGATGATTTCGAGGGACTGGCAAGAGCATAGGGCTTTAGGCTTTAGGCTTTAGGCTTTAGGCTTTAGGCTTTAGGCTTTAGGCTTTAGGCTTTAGGCTTTAGGCTTTAGGCTTTAGGCTTTAGGCTTTAGGGTTTAGGGTTTAGGGGTTAGGGGTTAGGGGTTAGGGGTTAGGGGTTTAAGGGTTTAGGGTTCCCGCTGAATCTAGACCCAGGAGTAACCTAGGAATAAGGGGGGGCCCTTGTTGGTTCTAAGGGGATTTTAAGGGAACCCCAACCCCAAAAAAAGGAAAAAGCGGCCTACTCCGGATCCTAGTCATCAGCCGCAAAGGCAGGCGCCTGCTGCTGAAAAATCAGCGACTCCCTGTCCGTCAGGAAGAGGTTCGAGTCCTTGAGTTTAACCCTAAACCCAAAACCCTAAACCCCAAACCCTAAACCCTAAACCCCAAACCCAGGGCTTCACGTCTTCGGGGTTTTCGTGGGCGCTTGGATGTAGGGCTTGAGGCTCAGCAGGCGAAAGCCCCAAAACCCTTTGGGGTGGTTAGGGTTGAGGGTTTAGGGTTTCAGGTTTCGAAGTTAAGTTTTAGGGTTTAGGGTTTGAGGGTGTTGGGGGTTTTGAGGGTTTTCAGGGTTTTCAGGGGCTGGAGGGGTTTGAGGGTTTGAGGGCTTGGGGGCTGAGATTCGCGAAGGTCAGGGCCTGGGGCTTCCAACGTCTCAGCGCCTAAAGCTTTCCCAGCGAAGAACTCAGGATTGGGCGCTGAATACCACCCCCCCCCCCCCAAAAAAAAAAAAAAAAATGAATAAATTATAACAACAAAGGGGGATAAGGCCAGCACTTTAGGGTTCAGGGCTTAGGCTTCTATAGGGCTTCGGGTCAAGGGTTTAGGGTTCAGGGCTTTGGGGTTCACGTTTCGGGTCTAGGTTATAAAGGCCAGTGGTCTCTTTATCTGCTACCCTTTATACCTTAATCTAGCCCTAGATACCCAAATAAGAACCCACTACAAAACAGAAGCCCTACTTAAAGAGAAACCATTATAAGGTCTAAGGTTTAGGGTTTAGGGTTTAGGGTTTAGGGTTTAGGGTTTAGGGTTTAGGGTTTAGGGTTTAGGGTTTGGGGTTTGGGGTTTGGGGTTTGGGGTTTGGGGTTTGGGGTTTGGGGTTTGGGGTTTGGGGTTTAGGTCGGTCCTGGATGCTCTGGTGGAGTTGCGGGATCGTCTTCAAGCGATGCTTGGCCCTGGCTGCTGAAAGGCTTGGCTTCTTTGGTTCGGGGTTGAAAGAAGCTTAGGGGTAAGAAGTTTTGGGTTTAGGGTTTAGGGTTTAGGGTTTAGGGTTTAGGGCTTAGGGTTTAGGGTTTAGGGCTGAGGGTTTAGGGGTTTAGGGGTTTAGGGTTTAGCGGTTTCGGGGTATGGGGTTTGAGGTTTAGGGTTTTGGGGCTTGGGGGTTTCCTTTCTGGGTTGGCGTTGAAAACCCTTGAAAAATGTGTGAATTTAGGGTCCCTCATTAACCCAGAAAAGGAAAATAGAAAATATCCCAAAAGCGGACCTGGTATTTCATGGGTTGAGGGGTTTAGGGGTTGAGGCTTCCATGGGTGTAGGACGAAGGACTTCTGTGACTAGTAGGGCAGGCAGGATGGATCAAGCCCGACCCCTGAAACCTAACACCTTAGACCTTGAACCCCAAAACTCTAAGCCCAAAAACCCTAAAACCCGAAAACCCGAAAACCCTAAACCCTAAACCCGAAACCCTAAACCCTAAACCCTAAACCCCTACACCCTAAACCGCAAATCCCTAAAAAGCTAAGTTGAGCTTCATGTAAGCTCCCTGGGAAGGAGAGGGGCCTGTCCCACGGCAGCTCCAAACAAAGGCTGTCAAGGAGCTTGGCAAGGTCCTGTCCAGGGTCAGGGTTTGGGGCTTCGGGCCCTAAACCCTAAAGCCCAATCCCCTGGACCCGTAAAACCCTCCCTAAACCCTAAAGTCTGGCTTCTAGCGTTCAGGGATTCGGGTGCTTTGGACTTCGGAGGCTCGGATAGAGATTTTGGGGGGTTGATAAGTCACCCTGTGCATCAACACCGTGAGGGTTTCGGGTTTAGGGTTTAGGATTTAGGATGTAGGGCTTAGGGTTTAGGGCATACAGGGTATATAGGGTATGTTAGGTTACCCGAAACCCTAAACCCTAAACCCTTCTTGGGCGTTCGAAGGCGCGCTCACACAGGATCCTCCAGCCCGGCATCCACGCTGAACGTCGACACGTACTGTGCGAAGGCCTGGGCTGAAAGGGTTCCGAAGGGGAGGGGGGTTCAAGAGGGTTTAGGGTTTGGGGTTTAGGGTTTGGGGTTTGGGGTTCAGGGTTTAGGGTTCAGGGTTTAGTGTTGAGGGTTTAAGGTTTAGGGTTTAGGGTTTAGGGCTTAGGGCTTAGGGCTTAGTGTTTGGGTCTTGGGGTCGGGAGCCCTCTGAAATCACGAGCCCCTAATACCCTGAAGCCGTTGACGCCGTTCATGCTGTTGACGCCGTCACGTCTTCGCATGTTCGCGTGGAAACTCACGTGTCCGAGTCTTCACGTCTTCACGTCGGAACGCGCGGAAATTCGTGTCTTAAACCCTAAACCCTAAACCTTAAACCCTCAACCCTAAATCCTAAACCCTAAAGCCTAACCCTCCCCCCTCCCCCCATAACATGCTAAGAACAAGAGGCAGAACTGGGGGATGAGAGCTTGCAGGTTCATACGGGTTATAAGTCACATTTTTCTAAGGTAGCCATATGTTTCCGAATTTCGGGTACTTACTTGCAACCCTACTTATAACTACCCATGAACCTCCAAGGATAATCCCTAAGCCCTGAGCCCTAAACCCTAAACCCTGAACCCTTAAACCGTTTAAACCACAAAAAAATGCTCAATCCCGATCTTATTGGCCCCCAAAGCCCGCGGCTCGCGCTGTGGCAGCCTCAAAAAACCCTCTAAACCTATAACCCCAGAACCCTGAACCCTGAACCCTAAACCCTAAACCCCAAACCCTAACCCTAAACCCTAAACCTTCAGCCCTGAACCCTAAACCCTAAACCATAGGCCGCCCGCGCCAGGCGGCGGCCGGTACAACTGAACGCTACCGCTTCGAGATCTGCTTGCTTTGCCAAGCAGATCGAGCTTGCCATACCTGATGCATCCCTGCTAGCCATAGGGCACAATGTAATAATGGATTAACCCTAAACCCCCGACGCGCGACCCCGGCGGGGGAGGTCGGGCCTGAGAAGCTGTTGCGCCCCCGCTAGGGTTGCCCCCGCCAGGCCCCCGCCAGGGCAGGGCCAGGGTTGCCCCCGCCAGGGTTGCCCCTGCCAGGGTTGCCCCCGCCAGGGTTGCCACAGGTTTCCCCCACCAGGGTTGCCCCCGCCAGGGTTGCCCCTGCCAGGGTTGCCCCCTGCCAGTTGCCTCGGTTGGTCCTGCCAGGATTGCCGGGTTGCCCCCGCCAGGGTCGCCCCCGGCAGGGTCGCCCCCACCAGGGTTGCCCCCGCCAGGGTCGCCCCCGCCAGGGTTGCCCCCGCAGGGTTGCCCCCGCCAGGGTTGCCCCCGCCCGCGCCAGGGTTGCCCCCGCCAGGCTTGCCCCCGCCAGGTTTGCCCCCGCCTCAGAGTTGCCCCCGCCAGGGTTGCCCCCGCCAGGGTTGCCCCGCCCCCGCCAGGGCCACAGGGTTGCCCCCACCTGCCCCCGCCGGGTTGCCTTGGCCAGGTTTGCTCCCACCAGGGTTGCCCCCGCCAGGGTTGCCCCCGCCAGGGTTGCCCCCGCTGGGTTGCCCGCCAGGGTTGCCCCCGCCAGGGTTGCCCCCGCCAGGGTTGCCCCCGCCAGGGTTGCCCCACGGGTTGCCCCCGCCAAGGTTGCCCCCCGCAGGTTGCCCCCGCCAGGGTTGCCCCCACCAGGGTTGCCCCGCCAGGGTTGCCCTGGCAGGTTGCCCCCGCCAGGGTTGCCCCCACAGAATTGCCCCCCCGCCAGGGTTGCCCCCGCCAGGGTTGCCCCAGGGTTGAATTTCCAACGCCAAGACAGGGTTGCCCCGGGGTTGCCCCCGCCAGGGCACCCGCCAGGGCACCAGGGTTGCCCCCCCGCGAGGGTTGCCCTGCTATTTGCCCACATGCTTCTCTATGAAGGAAGGCCAGAGTTGCCCAGTTGTTCCTGTCAGGGCTGTGGCCTTTGGTGGCCCCTCCAGCGGGCCCCTTCCAGCCCCGCAGGTAGCCCCCGCCAGGGTGCCCCGCCAGGGTTGCCAGAGTTGCCCCCACCAAAGTTGTTCTGGTTGCCCCCGCCAGGGTTGCCCCCGCCAGGGTTGCCCCAGCCAGGGCAGGGCCAGGGTTGCCCCCGCCAGGGCCGCCAGGGTTGACCCAGATTTGCCCCTTCCAGGGTTTCGTCAGTGCCCCGCCAGGGTTGCCCCCGCCAGGGTTGCCCCTGCCAGGGTTGCCCCCGCCAGGGTGGGTTGCCCCCGCCAGGGTTGCAGGGTTGCCCCCCCACCAAAGTTGCCCTGGTTGTTTTTTACTACAGTTGCCCCATTGCCCTCGCAGCATCCCCGCCAGGTTGCCCCCACCAGGGCTGCCGGCCCCCGCCAGGGTTGCCCCGCCTCCTTCCCGCGTTTGCCCCGCCCAGGGTTGCTCTTAGGGTTGCCCTCGCCAGGGTTGCCCCCAACGGCTGGGGTTGCCCCACCAGGTTGCCCTGCCAGGCCGGGTTGCCCCGATTAGGGTTGCCCCCGCCACGGTCCCCGCCAGGTTTGCCCCCCCGCCAGGGTTGCCCCCGCCAGGGCACCAGGGTTGCCCCACAAGGGTTGCCCTTTAGCAGGGCTGCCGGTTGTTCCAGAGGGTTGCCTCCCGTCTCACGAGGGTTGCCCCCGCCAGGGTTGCCCAAGGTGGCCCAAGGGTGGCCCAAGGGTGGCCGACAGCCTTGAGGTGGTTTGGCCAGGTAAGCAGGCCGTCAGGGTGCTCATCAGGGTGGCCCCCGCCAGGCCTCGCAAGCTTTGTCGTCCTTCTCTATGAAGGGCCTTGGCCATCGCCCCGTTGCGCCCAGGGTTCGGGCGGGTTCTCCCAGATGCTTCGTCGTCCTTCTCTATGAAGGAAGGCCAGAGTTGCCCAAAGAAAGGGTTGCCGCCGCCCGGTTGTTCCTCGTCAGGGTTGAACCACATTTGCCACCCCGCCAGCGTGGCCTTTGGTGGCCCCTACCAGCGGGCCCCTTCCAGCCCCGCCAGGCCCCCACCAGGGCACCAGCTTCGTTGTCCTTCTCTATGAAAGGCCCTGCCAAAGCGCCCCCGCCAGGGTTGCCCATCGCCCCGTTGCCTTTCAGGGTTGCCGGGCGGTTCTGTTAAGATGGCCTGACAGCCGTTATAAGGCTATTGTTCAAGTGCTATATGCTGACCCAGATTTGCCACCCACCAAGGTTGCCCCGCCAGGATAGCCCCTGCCAGGTCCGCCCAGTATATAAATATACGTGTGCTTATAAATGCCCGGCGTGGTGTAAATCTGCATGCGCCTAGATTTCCAGCGGCCGCCACTTTAGAACATGTTTGCATGTTTGCCTGTTTTTCGAGCGGTCGGTGTTTTGTGGCCCAGGTCTTTGTGTACATATATACAGATATAAATAAATAAATAAATATATATATATATATATATACAAATATATTAGCATATAACATACAATATATACATAGAGAGAGAGAGAGAGAGATTGACGTGTCTGTATATATATATATATACTTTTCTCTGCTGACTATAACCTGCCCCCTGTCATCTGCATGACGTAGGCCGGTGTAGGAAAGTTCCCGCATGTTTGGATTGTCCTGATGACTTGTGCTTCTGCAGTAACACGCTTATTGTGCCGCCCGTGCGGTTCGAGATTTCGCACACACACGAAAAGTTCGGCGTGAGCTCAGCTCTGCTCGTGCCATGGGTCGCGGGCGCAGCGGTCGTGGAAGCGTCCGTGGAAAGGGCAAGGGCGAAGCTGGGGAGAAATCTCAGTACATCACGCGCGTCGACCTCTATAAGTTCCTGTGCAAGTGGGAACTTCGGTCGTACCCAGACAATCAAGGCAGGCCCCTGTTCGACCCTGCATCTCGCCTGACCACGGAGCACCTGAGGAAGATCCTGGACGGCGATTGCAGTGAACTGTTGCGCCGACCCTTGATGGGACTGAACTTGTCCTCTGCATCGCTGGATTCCGCGGCGCTCTTTGCCCCGAAACTGGCCTCATCCCTGCCGCAAATCCAAGCAATGCTCGAGAAAGAATCCCTCAATGAAGCGGTCCGATATTTCAACCTGAACAGAGACGTCGAGCGAGACAGCAGCGCCTCGCAGGAAATGTGCAAGGTCTATTTCAAGCAGATCCAGAAAGCTGCACGAGACCAGGGCACAGTGATCGCTGAGGCTGCCGAAGCTGCTGCGGCCGTGTACACCGGTCTTGTGGCGCTGCTGGAATTGGCGGCAGTCTCTGAAGACATTCGCTGGTGGGCAAGCAAGGTTCCGGAAGTCAAGAAGCAGACCAAGCATGTACAAGCTTGGCTTGCGCATCCCAAAGAGGAAGATCGGCTGTTCAAGGCCCTTGCTCACGGCATCAAGGCGGACGAGAAAAAGAATATGCGCCGCGAGCGCACTTTCGGCCAGTTGGACGCCGAAGCTGCAGGGAGTTCCTCCTCGACGCCACTTTCTGTCATTAATGACTCTGACTCCATTTCCACGGACTCGAGCTCGGCGCTCAGTGGCAAGAAGAAGAAGAAGAAGAACGCCCGGGCGCACAAGAAAAGCAACGAGGTCAAGCACAAGAAGCATCGCAAGACGGAGAAGAAGGCAAAGGGACGCGATGCTTCGGACCCCAAGGCAAAACGGGCCCGCCGCCACACAAAGAAGACCTCCTCTTCCAGCGACTCGCCAAGTCGCAGCGTTCGCCAAAAGCAGCGGAAGGTCGAGCATGGCAGTGACAGCACATCGGCGGAAGCCGTCCCTGCTGCAGTCGCTGTGCTGCCGCCCTTTCGGGACATTTGGCCGCTGGCAGAGATTCAAGCCTTTGAAACCAAAGCTCAAGAGCTGGCCACGGCAGCCGATAGTGCTGAGTTGGCTGTCAAAGACAAAATCGGGCTGCTCAAGTGTTTGCCTGTCGAGGTTCAGACCCTGGTTCTCGAACGTGCTGGCTTGCGATCCACGGCGGAAGATGACGTCCTGCAAGCCAACGCTGAGCGCGTCTCCAAGCACATTACTGAGATGGTGCGCGAGGCCCGCCTGGCCTGGATCCAAGCTGCTATCCACGAAGACTCCAGCAAGGGCAAGAGCAATGTGCTGCTCCTACCTGAGAAAGATGTCTGGGACCGCATGCAGGTAGGCACTCTGCCTGAGCCGGATCGAGCCAAATGGACTACCGAAGACGAGGTCGACGAAGCCCGCGCAGAACTGCTGAAAGCGGTTTGGTCCAAGGAAGCTGTCCTTCGCAACTATGAGCGGACTTTGGAGTTTGCCGAGAAGTACCAGACTCGGGAACCAAAGAAGGACGCGGTCCGTGCCTTCCTGGCCCTGTTCAAGGAGGAAACCTTGCAACTCTTCGCCCTGCCATCCCTTCAGAAATTCGAGAAGCGCAAAGCTCCAACGTGGACCACCTACTGCTCCGTTGCATACACCCTGGCCTGGCTGGTGTTCAAGGCGCACTGTGACGCAGACTCCTCGGACACGCCGTGACATAGCCGCTCTGGCGACTGGCGCCGACGACAGGCGGTAGACGACTGCCATGTGCATCTCGCACCGGTCTCGACAGCGCTGTGCGCTGGCCATGCACCGACGCCTGTAGAGATGGCAGGAACTACCCGGCGCTTCCTTTTGAATCTGAGTACAGGTGAGGCTCCTACGCGCCAGCGCAGCTATTGTGAATCTGCTGTAGGCCTCTTGCACATTCTGGGCGGCCGTCAGCAGGCGCATGGCGGAGACGCTCTGCCGCAGAGGCTGGCTGGCGTAGTAGGTCAGGCCATCCTCTTTGCCCACTACGGCTTGCAGCGTCGGCCGCACTGTGTCCGCGCGGACTCCCTGGATGATCAGTGGCACCAGCTGCTCCGGTTTGCGCTTCCCGCATTTCCAGTCCACACTAGCTATGTCTCCTATCTCACGGGAGAGCCTACTACTGTCCAGCTCTGTTGGGAGAACAGCTTGCATGTCCGCGGGCACGAAGCGCACAGGCGCCGACTTGGAGCCTAGCCGCCGCCGCTTCAGGTCCGGAGCGACAGTGGCGCTCACATCCTCGCCCCCGGCGTCAACAGTGTCCTCCTCGGCATCCCAGTCAACATCACTGCCGGGGTCGCTGGCCTGGCGCTCTGGAGCGGGCAGTACCTGGTAGACGTACAAGCCGACTTCCTGCACAAGCTTGGCACGCTCCAGCGCGGGCAGCCTCGCAAGGCGTCTCACGCGCAGATGTGTGCAGTGTACTTATTTTGAACCTTTTACACATCTTTACAGTCCAAACAAGGAGGGGTGCACCGTTTCCATGGTTGCACGCGCCTGCCTTGCGAAGGGCTTCAGCGGTCCGGCCAGCTTCCACGGCATTTTGGCTGGACGCCCGTTCAGGAACTGCGTCAGCGTCGAGGGCGCCAGCTGTGCCAAGGCCTTGCGCCACGCAGCCTTCTCGAACGTGCTGCCGGTGCCTCGCAGGAAGGAGGACTCACTGGCCGCTTCGTCCTGCAGCCCCACCCAGAAGGAGTCCAGCACAACCAGCTCATGCTCCGGGCCTACTTTCCGCGGCAACATCTCTCTGGCTGGCCCCGACTACACCAAAGAGAAAAAGAACCTTGCAAGTTCTTTCAGAAGAAAAGGGGCGCAGCAGGACTACGCAGTGTCGCTTTAAGCAGCATGACAGAATCATGACAAACGGAACTGCCCGCATGCTTCAAAAAACACAAAGCTTGGAAGTCCAAGGTCTTCTTCAACAAGACTTGACGAGAACACCAGACTCTTGCAGATGCAAGGAGGTTGGCCCCCCCAGGAAACGCTGATCTCCCAGCTCCTGCTGCAATTGCCGAAATCCTTGCCCGGGGATACCCCTGCGCAACAAGCCCCGGCCTGGACGGGTGCGACCACGCCGCCCCCCGGCCTGGTCAGGCAAGATGCTTGCCGCTCCCCGGCCCTTCATGGCCCTTCCAAGCGAGAAAATACGGTGAACTGGAGAAAAAGACAGGCCCCGGCCTCGACGAGTGCGGCCGCGCCGCCCTCCGGCCTTGACAGGCGAGATGCTTCAGAAGCGAGAAATACGGTGAACTGGAGAAAAAGACAGGCCCCGGCCTCGACGAGTGCGGCCGCGCCGCCATCTGGCCTTGACAGGCGAGATGCTTGAGAAAAGTGATCTATGAAACGACACAATCGAAAAGGCCGCGGCCTCGACGAGTGCGGCTGTGCCGCCCCCCGGCCTTGCCGAGCCAGAGTCTCGAAGTCCACTCCCTCGCCCATCCACGCGCGTCACCAGACGCCGAGATGTGCGTGCAGGGCGCTCTTCGACCCAGGGGTTCCTGCAAGCGTCGGCTTCTGGCTCTTCTGCGCTGGGAACCTGGAGGTAGAGCTTACTTATGTATCAACAGGTGCTCTTCCAATATAACAAAAGCCTCTTCGAAGATCCTCAGCGATGTACGCTCGTAGATCCCTGGCTAAGGACGGACCGAAGCGCTTGCCGGCAGGGGCGGCCGAGCCTGAAATCTGCAACAATGGGGGGGTCCGTGCTGCCATATGAATTCCCGCTAAAATCACCGGGGGGCGAGCGCTTTGGGGCCTTGCGCTGGGAATCGAGCACTTTCGGGCTGATCCTTTTGTCCGAGGGCCGCCCCCCCATTCGGGCCAAGCGCTGAGCTCTGGACCCCCTTCATATAGGTATAGAACAAATTCCTCCTGGGCAGGTCGGAGGTCTGGAACCCCTTCACATAGGTAGAGCCAATTCCTCCTGGGCAGGTCTGAGCTCCAAACCCCTTCATATAGGTAGAACAAACTCCTCCTGAACAGGTGAGCTCTGGAAGCCCTTCATACAAGTAGAACAAATTCCTCCTAGGCAGGTCTGTGCTCCGGACCCCTTCTTTTTGGTAGCAAATTCTGGGCAGGTTTGAGCTCCGGACCCCTTCATACAGGTAGAACGAATTCCTCCTCTGAGCTCTGGAACCTTGAACAAATTCCTCCTGCGCAGGTCTGAGCCCTGGAACCCCCTCATATAGGGAGAACAAATTCCTCCTTCCTGGGCACTGATGCAGGCTGCCCCCCCCCCAACGCCAAGCTTGCTTCCGCCAGCTTGCCCCGATTGGCCCTGCCATTCGCAGGGCCCGTCAGGGTTGTGCCAGTGCCCCCGCCAGGTTTGCCCCCGCAAGCCAGGGTTGCCCCCCGCCAGGCCCCCGCCATGGTTGCCTGCCAGGGTTGCTCCTTCGAGTTGCCCCCACCAAAGTTGCCCCGCCAGGGTTGCCCACCAGGGGCCACTCTCAATGCACACCTAGAGGAGCCCCGCCGCATTCCCTCCATCTCATCCGGGTTATTCCGGAGTCCTGCGACCAACATGGCTCGGGTTGGAAAAACCGACACGGGGCTTAGCTATGGCCTTGAGGGTGTCTTAAACACAGTAGTTTGGATCCAGGACAGTGTAGGCTCAAGCAACAGCAGCAGTACGTCCCATCCCGGCCATCGGGGAGAGTGGAGGTGAAAGCCCCCTTGATAGGGGGTGGGGGGTAGACCGCTAAACCCGAAACCCCACCAAGGTTGCCCCCGCCAGATTTGCCCCCACCAGGGTTGCCGCCGTCAGGGTTGCCCCCGCCAGGGTTGCCCCTGCCAGGGTTGCCCCCGCCAGGGTTGCCCCCCGCCAGGGTGGTTGCCCTATACCAGTTGCGCCCAAAATTCCTTTCCAACTTTCCAGCTTCGCTTTTGGCAGGGTTGCCCTCGCTAGGGTGACAGGTTTGCCCCCGCCAGGGTTGCCCACCAGGTCTGCCCCGCCAGGGTTGCCCTTGTGAGGGTTGTCCCTGCCAGGGTTTCCCCCGCCCCCTCCCCCTTCAGGGTTGCCCCCGCCACCAACCCCGGCACCATGTCGCCTACTTGTGCACCTTCTCAGTGACGGCCCTCCCAAGACAACCTGGTCCTCCTTGCGCGCTTGCAAGGCTTCGTCGTCCTTCTCTATGAAGGAACCACAAGCTCCCTGCCAAAGTACTCTATTATTCTGCCAGGGTGCCGGCAATGTTGCCCTCGCCGGGGTTGCACGCCAGGGTTGCGCCTGCCAGGGCTGCCCCCGCCGCATTCCCTCCATCTCATCCGGGTTATTCCGGAGTCCTGCGACCAACATGGCTCGGGTTGGAAAAACCGACACGGGGCTTAGCTATGGCCTTGAGGGTGTCTTAAACACAGTAGTTTGGATCCAGGACAGTGTAGGCTCAAGCAACAGCAGCAGTACGTCCCATCCCGGCCATCGAGGAGAGAGGAGGTGAAAGCCCCCTTGATAGGGGGGCGGGGGGTAGACCGCTCTAAACCCGAAAAAGGCGGTAGTTTGGGTGGTTGGGGTGGGATCCGCTGCACCGAGGCGGCCCGACCCGCCACCACTCCCTGGCGCGGGTCGGGACCGCGGCACTTTGGAACACCCTAAACCCCAAACCCCAAACCCTAAACCCTAAACCCTAACCCTAAACCCTAAACCTTCAGCCCTGAACCTTAAACCCTAAACCCTAAACCCTAAACCCACCCTAAACCCCAAACCCTAACCCTAAACCCTAAACCTTCAGCCCTGAACCCTAAACCCTGAACCCTAAACCACAGGCCGCCCGCGCCAGGCGGCGGCCGGTACAACTGAACGCTACCGCTTCGAGATCTGCTTGCTTTGCCAAGCAGATCGAGTTTGCCACACCTGATGCATCCCTGCTAGCCATAGGGCACAATGTAATAATGGATTAACCCTAAACCCCCGACGCGCCACCCTGGTGGGGGAGGTCGGGCCCCCTGCGCCCGCACCAGGGTTGCCCAGTTGCAGGGTTGCCCCCACCAGAGTTTTTTTCCATCAAGGTTTGCCCCCACCGCCAAGTTGCCGCCAGCGTTGCCCTCGCCAGGGTTGCCCCCGCCAGGGTTGCCCCCGCCAGGGTTGCCCCCGCCAGGGTTGCTCCCGCCAGGGTTGCCCCCACCAGGGTTGCCCTGGTCAGGGTTGCCCTCGCCAGGGTTGGCCCCCACCAGGGTTGCCCTGGTCAGGGTTGCCCCCACCAGGGTTGCCCCCACCAGGGTTGCCCCCACCAGGGTTGCTCCAGGGTTGCCCCCGCCAGGGTTGCCCCTGCAGGGCTTGCCCTGGCTTAGCTATGGCCTTGAGGGTGTCTTAAACACAGTAGTTTGGATCCAGGACAGTGTAGGCTCAAGCAACAGCAGCAGTACGTCCCATCCCGGCCATCGGGGAGAGTGGAGGTGAAAGCCCCCTTGATAGGGGGGCCGTGGGGGGTAGACAGCTCTAAACCAGAAAAAGGCGGTAGTTCGGGTGGTTGGGGTGGGATCCGCTGCACCGAGACGGCCCGACCCGCACCACTCCCTGGCGCGGGTCGGGACCGCGGCACTTTGGAACACCCTAAACCCTAAACCATAGGCCGCCCGCGCCAGGCGGCGGCCGGTACAACTGAACGCTACCGCTTCGAGATCTGCTTGCTTTGCCAAGCAGATCGAGCTTGCCATACCTGATGCATCCCTGCTAGCCATAGGGCACAATGTAATAATGGATTAACCCTAAACCCCCGACGCGCGACCCCGGCGGGGGAGGTCGGGCCTGAGAAGCTGTTGCGCCCCCGCTAGGGTTGCCCCCGCCAGGCCCCCGCCAGGGCAGGGCCAGGGTTGCCCCCGCCAGGGTTGCCCCTGCCAGGGTTGCCCCCGCCAGGGTTGCCACAGGTTTCCCCCACCAGGGTTGCCCCCGCCAGGGTTGCCCCTGCCAGGGTTGCCCCCTGCCAGTTGCCTCGGTTGGTCCTGCCAGGATTGCCGGGTTGCCCCCGCCAGGGTCGCCCCCGGCAGGGTCGCCCCCACCAGGGTTGCCCCCGCCAGGGTCGCCCCCGCCAGGGTTGCCCCCGCAGGGTTGCCCCCGCCAGGGTTGCCCCCGCCCGCGCCAGGGTTGCCCCCGCCAGGCTTGCCCCCGCCAGGTTTGCCCCCGCCTCAGAGTTGCCCCCGCCAGGGTTGCCCCCGCCAGGGTTGCCCCGCCCCCGCCAGGGCCACAGGGTTGCCCCCACCTGCCCCCGCCGGGTTGCCTTGGCCAGGTTTGCTCCCACCAGGGTTGCCCCCGCCAGGGTTGCCCCCGCCAGGGTTGCCCCCGCTGGGTTGCCCGCCAGGGTTGCCCCCGCCAGGGTTGCCCCCGCCAGGGTTGCCCCCGCCAGGGTTGCCCCACGGGTTGCCCCCGCCAAGGTTGCCCCCCGCAGGTTGCCCCCGCCAGGGTTGCCCCCACCAGGGTTGCCCCGCCAGGGTTGCCCTGGCAGGTTGCCCCCGCCAGGGTTGCCCCCACAGAATTGCCCCCCCGCCAGGGTTGCCCCCGCCAGGGTTGCCCCAGGGTTGAATTTCCAACGCCAAGACAGGGTTGCCCCGGGGTTGCCCCCGCCAGGGCACCCGCCAGGGCACCAGGGTTGCCCCCCCGCGAGGGTTGCCCTGCTATTTGCCCACATGCTTCTCTATGAAGGAAGGCCAGAGTTGCCCAGTTGTTCCTGTCAGGGCTGTGGCCTTTGGTGGCCCCTCCAGCGGGCCCCTTCCAGCCCCGCCAGGTAGCCCCCGCCAGGGTTGCCAGAGTTGCCCCCACCAAAGTTGTTCTGGTTGCCCCTGCCAGGGTTGCCCCCGCCAGGGTTGCCCCAGCCAGGGCAGGGCCAGGGTTGCCCCCGCCAGGGCCGCCAGGGTTGACCCAGATTTGCCCCTTCCAGGGTTTCGTCAGGGTTGCCCCGCCAGGGTTGCCCCCGCCAGGGTTGCCCCTGCCAGGGTTGCCCCCGCCAGGGTGGGTTGCCCCCGCCAGGGTTGCAGGGTTGCCCCCCCACCAAAGTTGCCCTGGTTGTTTTTTACTACAGTTGCCCCCTTGCCCTCGCAGCATCCCCGCCAGGTTGCCCCCACCAGGGCTGCCGGCCCCCGCCAGGGTTGCCCCGCCTCCTTCCCGCGTTTGCCCCGCCCAGGGTTGCTCTTAGGGTTGCCCTCGCCAGGGTTGCCCCCAACGGCTGGGGTTGCCCCACCAGGTTGCCCTGCCAGGCCGGGTTGCCCCTATTAGGGTTGCCCCCGCCACGGTCCCCGCCAGGTTTGCCCCCCCGCCAGGGTTGCCCCCGCCAGGGCACCAGGGTTGCCCCACCAGGGTTGCCCTTTAGCAGGGCTGCCGGTTGTTCCACAGGGTTGCCTCCCGTCTCACGAGGGTTGCCCCCGCCAGGGTTGCCCAAGGTGGTCCAAGGGTGGCCCAAGGGTGGCCGACAGCCTTGAGGTGGTTTGGCCAGGTAAGCAGGCCGTCAGGGTGCTCATCAGGGTGGCCCCCGCCAGGCCTCGCAAGCTTTGTCGTCCTTCTCTATGAAGGGCCTTGGCCATCGCCCCGTTGCGCCCAGGGTTCGGGCGGGTTCTCCCAGATGCTTCGTCGTCCTTCTCTATGAAGGAAGGCCAGAGTTGCCCAAAGAAAGGGTTGCCGCCGCCCGGTTGTTCCTCGTCAGGGTTGAACCACATTTGCCACCCCGCCAGCGTGGCCTTTGGTGGCCCCTACCAGCGGGCCCCTTCCAGCCCCGCCAGGCCCCCACCAGGGCACCAGCTTCGTTGTCCTTCTCTATGAAAGGCCCTGCCAAAGCGCCCCCGCCAGGGTTGCCCATCGCCCCGTTGCCTTTCAGGGTTGCCGGGCGGTTCTGTTAAGATGGCCTGACAGCCGTTATAAGGCTATTGTTCAAGTGCTATATGCTGACCCAGATTTGCCACCCACCAAGGTTGCCCCGCCAGGATAGCCCCTGCCAGGTCCGCCCAGTATATAAATATACGTGTGCTTATAAATGCCCGGCGTGGTGTAAATCTGCATGCGCCTAGATTTCCAGCGGCCGCCACTTTAGAACATGTTTGCATGTTTGCCTGTTTTTCGAGCGGTCGGTGTTTTGTGGCCCAGGTCTTTGTGTACATATATACAGATATAAATAAATAAATAAATATATATATATATATATATATATATACAAATATATTAGCATATAACATACAATATATATACATAGAGAGAGAGAGAGAGAGAGAGAGAGAGAGAGAGAGAGAGAGAGAGAGAGAGAGAGAGAGAGAGAGAGAGAGAGAGAGAGAGAGAGAGATTGACGTGTCTGTATATATATATATACTTTTCTCTGCTGACTATAACCTGCCCCCTGTCATCTGCATGACGTAGGCCGGTGTAGGAAAGTTCCCGCATGTTTGGATTGTCCTGATGACTTGTGCTTCTGCAGTAACACGCTTATTGTGCCGCCCGTGCGGTTCGAGATTTCGCACACACACGAAAAGTTCGGCGTGAGCTCAGCTCTGCTCGTGCCATGGGTCGCGGGCGCAGCGGTCGTGGAAGCGTCCGTGGAAAGGGCAAGGGCGAAGCTGGGGAGAAATCTCAGTACATCACGCGCGTCGACCTCTATAAGTTCCTGTGCAAGTGGGAACTTCGGTCGTACCCAGACAATCAAGGCAGGCCCCTGTTCGACCCTGCATCTCGCCTGACCACGGAGCACCTGAGGAAGATCCTGGACGGCGATTGCAGTGAACTGTTGCGCCGACCCTTGATGGGACTGAACTTGTCCTCTGCATCGCTGGATTCCGCGGCGCTCTTTGCCCCGAAACTGGCCTCATCCCTGCCGCAAATCCAAGCAATGCTCGAGAAAGAATCCCTCAATGAAGCGGTCCGATATTTCAACCTGAACAGAGACGTCGAGCGAGACAGCAGCGCCTCGCAGGAAATGTGCAAGGTCTATTTCAAGCAGATCCAGAAAGCTGCACGAGACCAGGGCACAGTGATCGCTGAGGCTGCCGAAGCTGCTGCGGCCGTGTACACCGGTCTTGTGGCGCTGCTGGAATTGGCGGCAGTCTCTGAAGACATTCGCTGGTGGGCAAGCAAGGTTCCGGAAGTCAAGAAGCAGACCAAGCATGTACAAGCTTGGCTTGCGCATCCCAAAGAGGAAGATCGGCTGTTCAAGGCCCTTGCTCACGGCATCAAGGCGGACGAGAAAAAGAATATGCGCCGCGAGCGCACTTTCGGCCAGTTGGACGCCGAAGCTGCAGGGAGTTCCTCCTCGACGCCACTTTCTGTCATTAATGACTCTGACTCCATTTCCACGGACTCGAGCTCGGCGCTCAGTGGCAAGAAGAAGAAGAAGAACGCCCGGGCGCACAAGAAAAGCAACGAGGTCAAGCACAAGAAGCATCGCAAGACGGAGAAGAAGGCAAAGGGACGCGATGCTTCGGACCCCAAGGCAAAACGGGCCCGCCGCCACACAAAGAAGACCTCCTCTTCCAGCGACTCGCCAAGTCGCAGCGTTCGCCAGAAGCAGCGGAAGGTCGAGCATGGCAGTGACAGCACATCGGCGGAAGCCGTCCCTGCTGCAGTCGCTGTGCTGCCGCCCTTTCGGGACATTTGGCCGCTGGCAGAGATTCAAGCCTTTGAAACCAAAGCTCAAGAGCTGGCCACGGCAGCCGATAGTGCTGAGTTGGCTGTCAAAGACAAAATCGGGCTGCTCAAGTGTTTGCCTGTCGAGGTTCAGACCCTGGTTCTCGAACGTGCTGGCTTGCGATCCACGGCGGAAGATGACGTCCTGCAAGCCAACGCTGAGCGCGTCTCCAAGCACATTACTGAGATGGTGCGCGAGGCCCGCCTGGCCTGGATCCAAGCTGCTATCCACGAAGACTCCAGCAAGGGCAAGAGCAATGTGCTGCTCCTACCTGAGAAAGATGTCTGGGACCGCATGCAGGTAGGCACTCTGCCTGAGCCGGATCGAGCCAAATGGACTACCGAAGACGAGGTCGACGAAGCCCGCGCAGAACTGCTGAAAGCGGTTTGGTCCAAGGAAGCTGTCCTTCGCAACTATGAGCGGACTTTGGAGTTTGCCGAGAAGTACCAGACTCGGGAACCAAAGAAGGACGCGGTCCGTGCCTTCCTGGCCCTGTTCAAGGAGGAAACCTTGCAACTCTTCGCCCTGCCATCCCTTCAGAAATTCGAGAAGCGCAAAGCTCCAACGTGGACCACCTACTGCTCCGTTGCATACACCCTGGCCTGGCTGGTGTTCAAGGCGCACTGTGACGCAGACTCCTCGGACACGCCGTGACATAGCCGCTCTGGCGACTGGCGCATGTGCATCTCGCACCGGTCTCGACAGCGCTGTGCGCTGGCCATGCACCGACGCCTGTAGAGATGGCAGGAACTACCCGGCGCTTCCTTTTGAATCTGAGTACAGGTGAGGCTCCTACGCGCCAGCGCAGCTATTGTGAATCTGCTGTAGGCCTCTTGCACATTCTGGGCGGCCGTCAGCAGGCGCATGGCGGAGACGCTCTGCCGCAGAGGCTGGCTGGCGTAGTAGGTCAGGCCATCCTCTTTGCCCACTACGGCTTGCAGCGTCGGCCGCACTGTGTCCGCGCGGACTCCCTGGATGATCAGTGGCACCAGCTGCTCCGGTTTGCGCTTCCCGCATTTCCAGTCCACACTAGCTATGTCTCCTATCTCACGGGAGAGCCTACTACTGTCCAGCTCTGTTGGGAGAACAGCTTGCATGTCCGCGGGCACGAAGCGCACAGGCGCCGACTTGGAGCCTAGCCGCCGCCGCTTCAGGTCCGGAGCGACAGTGGCGCTCACATCCTCGCCCCCGGCATCAACAGTGTCCTCCTCGGCATCCCAGTCAACATCACTGCCGGGGTCGCTGGCCTGGCGCTCTGGAGCGGGCAGTACCTGGTAGACGTACAAGCCGACTTCCTGCACAAGCTTGGCACGCTCCAGCGCGGGCAGCCTCGCAAGGCGTCTCACGCGCAGATGTGTGCAGTGTACTTATTTTGAACCTTTTACACATCTTTACAGTCCAAACAAGGAGGGGTGCACCGTTTCCATTGTTGCACGCGCCTGCCTTGCGAAGGGCTTTAGCGGTCCGGCCAGCTTCCACGGCATTTTGGCTGGACGCCCGTTCAGGAACTGCGTCAGCGTCGAGGGCGCCAGCTGTGCCAAGGCCTTGCGCCACGCAGCCTTCTCGAACGTGCTGCCGGTGCCTCGCAGGAAGGAGGACTCACTGGCCGCTTCGTCCTGCAGCCCCACCCAGAAGGAGTCCAGCACAACCAGCTCATGCTCCGGGCCTACTTTCCGCGGCAACATCTCTCTGGCTGGCCCCGACTACACCAAAGAGAAAACGAACCTTGCAAGTTCTTTCAGAAGAAAAGGGGCGCAGCAGGACTACGCAGTGTCGCTTTAAGCAGCATGACAGAATCATGACAAACGGAACTGCCCGCATGCTTCAAAAAACACAAAGCTTGGAAGTCCAAGGTCTTCTTCAACAAGACTTGACGAGAACACCAGACTCTTGCAGATGCAAGGAGGTTGGCCCCCCCAGGAAACGCTGATCTCCCAGCTCCTGCTGCAATTGCCGAAATCCTTGCCCGGGGATACCCCTGCGCAACAAGCCCCGGCCTGGACGGGTGCGACCACGCCGCCCCCCGGCCTGGTCAGGCAAGATGCTTGCCGCTCCCCGGCCCTTCCAAGCGAGAAAATACGGTGAACTGGAGAAAAAGACAGGCCCCGGCCTCGACGAGTGCGGCCGCGCCGCCCTCCGGCCTTGACAGGCGAGATGCTTCAGAAGCGAGAAATACGGTGAACTGGAGAAAAAGACAGGCCCCGGCCTCGACGAGTGCGGCCGCGCCGCCCTCCGGCCTTGACAGGCGAGATGCTTGAGAAAAGTGATCTATGAAACGACACAATCGAAAAGGCCGCGGCCTCGACGAGTGCGGCTGTGCCGCCCCCCGGCCTTGCCGAGCCAGAGTCTCGAAGTCCACTCCCTCGCCCATCCACGCGCGTCACCAGACGCCGAGATGTGCGTGCAGGGCGCTCTTCGACCCAGGGGTTCCTGCAAGCGTCGGCTTCTGGCTCTTCTGCGCTGGGAACCTGGAGGTAGAGCTTACTTATGTATCAACAGGTGCTCTTCCAATATAACAAAAGCCTCTTCGAAGATCCTCAGCGATGTACGCTCGTAGATCCCTGGCTAAGGACGGACCGAAGCGCTTGCCGGCAGGGGCGGCCGAGCCTGAAATCTGCAACAATGGGGGGGTCCGTGCTGCCATATGAATTCCCGCTAAAATCACCGGGGGGCGAGCGCTTTGGGGCCTTGCGCTGGGAATCGAGCACTTTCGGGCTGATCCTTTTGTCCGAGGGCCGCCCCCCCATTCGGGCCAAGCGCTGAGCTCTGGACCCCCTTCATATAGGTATAGAACAAATTCCTCCTGGGCAGGTCGGAGGTCTGGAACCCCTTCACATAGGTAGAGCCAATTCCTCCTGGGCAGGTCTGAGCTCCAAACCCCTTCATATAGGTAGAACAAACTCCTCCTGAACAGGTGAGCTCTGGAAGCCCTTCATACAAGTAGAACAAATTCCTCCTAGGCAGGTCTGTGCTCCGGACCCCTTCTTTTTGGTAGCAAATTCTGGGCAGGTTTGAGCTCCGGACCCCTTCATACAGGTAGAACGAATTCCTCCTCTGAGCTCTGGAACCTTGAACAAATGCCTCCTGCGCAGGTCTGAGCCCTGGAACCCCCTCATATAGGGAGAACAAATTCCTCCTTCCTGGGCACTGATGCAGGCTGCCCCCCCCCCCAACGCCAAGCTTGCTTCCGCCAGCTTGCCCCGATTGGCCCTGCCATTCGCAGGGCCCGTCAGGGTTGTGCCAGTGCCCCCGCCAGGTTTGCCCCCGCAAGCCAGGGTTGCCCCCCGCCAGGCCCCCGCCATGGTTGCCTGCCAGGGTTGCTCCTTCGAGTTGCCCCCACCAAAGTTGCCCCGCCAGGGTTGCCCACCAGGGGCCACTCTCAATGCACACCTAGAGGAGCCCCGCCGCATTCCCTCCATCTCATCCGGGTTATTCCGGAGTCCTGCGACCAACATGGCTCGGGTTGGAAAAACCGACACGGGGCTTAGCTATGGCCTTGAGGGTGTCTTAAACACAGTAGTTTGGATCCAGGACAGTGTAGGCTCAAGCAACAGCAGCAGTACGTCCCATCCCGGCCATCGGGGAGAGTGGAGGTGAAAGCCCCCTTGATAGGGGGTGGGGGGTAGACCGCTAAACCCGAAACCCCACCAAGTTGCCCCCGCCAGATTTGCCCCAGCAGGGTTGCCGCCGTCAGGGTTGCCCCCGCCAGGGTTGCCCGCGCCAGGGTTGCCCCCGCCAGGGTTGCCCCCCGCCAGGGTGGTTGCCCTATACCAGTTGCGCCCAAATTCCTTTCCAACTTTCCAGCTTCGCTTTTGGCAGGGTTGCCCTCGCTAGGGTGACAGGTTTGCCCCCGCCAGGGTTGCCCACCAGGTCTGCCCCGCCAGGGTTGCCCTTGTGAGGGTTGTCCCTGCCAGGGTTTCCCCCGCCCCCTCCCCCTTCAGGGTTGCCCCGCCACCAACCCCGGCACCATGTCGCCTACTTGTGCACCTTCTCAGTGACGGCCCTCCCAAGACAACCTGGTCCTCCTTGCGCGCTTGCAAGGCTTCGTCGTCCTTCTCTATGAAGGAACCACAAGCTCCCTGCCAAAGTACTCTATTATTCTGCCAGGGTGCCGGCAATGTTGCCCTCGCCGGGGTTGCACGCCAGGGTTGCGCCTGCCAGGGCTGCCCCCGCCGCATTCCCTCCATCTCATCCGGGTTATTCCGGAGTCCTGCGACCAACATGGCTCGGGTTGGAAAAACCGACACGGGGCTTAGCTATGGCCTTGAGGGTGTCTTAAACACAGTAGTTTGGATCCAGGACAGTGTAGGCTCAAGCAACAGCAGCAGTACGTCCCATCCCGGCCATCGAGGAGAGAGGAGGTGAAAGCCCCCTTGATAGGGGGGCGGGGGGTAGACCGCTCTAAACCCGAAAAAGGCGGTAGTTTGGGTGGTTGGGGTGGGATCCGCTGCACCGAGGCGGCCCGACCCGCCACCACTCCCTGGCGCGGGTCGGGACCGCGGCACTTTGGAACACCCTAAACCCCAAACCCCAAACCCTAAACCCTAAACCCTACCGCAGACATGCCAGAGCTCGATCGGAGTGAGCGCGTTCGCCTCGTGGATCCACTCTTGGTAGCCCGCCTCCCAGGTTTCACAGGGAGTATGACAAGGGGTCTTAGGGTTCAGAGTTTAGGGTTTAGGGTTTAGGGTTTAGGGTTTAGGGTTCAGGGTTCAGGGTTCAGGGTTTAGGGTTTAGGGTTTACATTCCTACGCTGCTTGATTACGTATTCAACATACTTTGTCTCGTGTGCTTGTGATGCAGATTCCAGTGGAGGCTTGAGTCCATAAGCTGCGACGCGGGTGGTCTCGCTGAGGGCTTCATTCTCGCCCACTGACGCAGGGATGTGAGGGTTTAGGGTTTAGGGTTTAGGGATTAGGGTTTAGGGTTTAGGGTTTAGGGTGCAGGGTTTGGGGTTGAGGGTTTAGGGTTAGGGTTTAGGGCTTGGGACCACGATGTAAATTCTGTCCTCTGGAACGAGGACGAGCAGAGCGCACCGACAGGCGAGAAGGTTACCAGTTTGTGTGAACTCAGACATGTTACCTTTCGGAATGCGCATGCTTCTTCCACTGGTTCACGGTTTAGGGTCTAGGATTTAGGGCTTAGGGCTATGTAGTCCCAGGCGTACTCGGCAAATATGACTACAGGGCTTCGTGAATACCCTCTCTCTCAAACCCCCCCCCCCCCCCCCGCCCCCCTTGGCAAATACCCTAAGCCCTAAACGCTAAACCCCCTAAGCCCACAAGGGACTCACATTTTTGGGTTGCCAAGTCACAGTTGGGTTCAAAGCACCGCCAACCAAGTAGAGACCCTACACACTAAACCCTAACACCCTGAAAACCCTAAACCCTAAACCCTACATCCAACCCTGACAAGTCCTTTGACAACTCGTTGAACCCCAAACCCCCAAGCTTCTAGGTTTGGGTTCGGGGTTAAGGGATTATGGAGCAGGGCTTGCAATCTTCGCAATTGACTTGCAACTCCTCCCGAGAAGTTCACTCGGAGAACCCCTAGCCCTAAACCCTAAACCCTAAACCCTGAACCCTAAACCCCCAAACCCTAAACCCGCAACCTTGGTCCAATTGCGAGGGCTTCCCTTCAACTCCCACTTGCCTGGGAGCCCCCAAAAAACACAAAAAGATGACGACCCCTGTCTTGCCATTATAAAGGATGATTCTAGCCCTAAACCCTAAACCCGAAACCCTAAACCCTAAACCCTGAACCCCAAACCCCAAACCCTGAACCCCAAACCCCAAACCCTAAACCCTTTGGGTGGGGTTTAGGGTTTAGGGTTTAGAGTTTAGGGTTTAGGGTTTAGTGTTTAGGGTTTAGGGTCTAGGGTCTAGGGTTTAGGGTTTAGGGTTTAGGGTTTAGGGAGTTTAGGGTTTAGGGTTTAGGGTTTCGGGTTTGGGGCTACACCCTGCCCAAGTGTCCCCTGGAGCCTCGATGTCGCCCATGTCCTCGTCCGAAGCACAGAACTCTTCCTTGAGGCTCTCCAGCTCTTCCTGGCCAAGAACGAGACATTCACCGTCAACCCTCAATCCTAAACCCGAAACCCCAAAACCTAAACCCTAAGCCCTATACCCTAAACGCTAAACCCGGCTGAACCCTCAGGTTTAGGGTTGTAGGGTTCAGGGTTCAGGGTTCAGGGTTTAGGGTTTAGGGTTTGCTCAGGTTCCGCGCACACCACCACGCGGGACGTGTGTTGTGGTGTGCGCGCAGGTTCAACGCGCTCTCCCAACCCACCCACCCACATCTCAACCTTGGGCGGGTTTACAGTAGGTTTTTATAATATCGTGTGTAAGTACAGTAGTGGAGGGGGCGCTACGGGCCGCCTTTGACCAAATCCTGGGGTACCCCCCGCGCAGGCCTCTCTGTCCCCCCAAGATCCATAGGTTCTGTTGGCGGGTTTAAGGTTTCTTTTGCCCGGTAATTCCAAATTATGATGCTTATACCGGGCTTACAAGACCCATAGGTTTATGCCTTGGGCTCCCTTTGGTTTTTGGTCCTGCGCGCTCTCTACGATTGGGGAGGGTCTGGGATTGGCCGAAGGAGGCCTTTTAGGAGACCTTTTGGAAGGACTGTCCTGGGACCTCCTGAAACCCTGCCTACAAGATCCATAGGTTTATATGTTGGGCTCCCTTTGAGTTTTTGGTCCTGGGAAGGTTTTGGAGGCCTGGCCGAAGGAGGCTTCCTGAAAGGATTTCCTGGTGGCCCCCCTGGAACCTCGGCCACTGCAACCTCTTGGCACCTTGCTTGCAAGATTTTTTGCGGGTTTAGGGTTTTTTGCCCGGTAATTCCAAATTATGATGCTTTTGCGGGGCTTACAAGACGCATAGGTTTATGCCTTGGGCTCCCTTTGGTTTTTGGTCCTGCGCCTCTCTACGATTGGGGAGGGCTTGGGCCCAAAACAGCCCAAAAATGGCTGAATGATCCGGAGAAGCCCAAAAAGGCTCAAACAGTCCGGGAGGAGCCCACGGAGATGGTGCGGTAAACCCAAAAAGCTCAGAAATTGTCCGGGAGAAGCCCAGAACGGCTCAGAAGCGGTCCGGGAGAATCCGAAAAAGCTCAGAAATGGTTCGGGAGAAGCCCAAAAAGGCTCAGAAACGGAAAAAGGCTCAGGACAAAGCCCGAAAAGGCTCAGAAATGGTCAGGGCGGAGCCCGAAAAAGGCTCAGAAATGGTCCGGGAAAAGCCCAAAAAGGCTTCGAAATGGTGCGGGGCTCGAAATGGTCCGGGCGAAGCTCAGAAATGGTCCGGGAGGAGCCCAAAAAGGCTCAGAAATGGTCAGAAAGGCTCAGAGCTGTGACCCTTACAGGAGGACGCACCAGTGCGGGGTCACTAAAAACGTAAGGTTTAGGGTAATTCTCTTTGGAGCCAGACTGACGCTGGCGCGGGTTAAACCCTTCTAGGCGTGGGCCGCGCTCAACGCGCGCAAAGGCCCCAAGCCCTCGCCAGGCTAAGGCTCGGGCTCGTCCGCGGGCCTGTCGCCACGCGGTATCGCTCGCCGCTGCTTATCGCAGCGCCCGCGGCTCGCTCCAGTTTAGGGTTTAGGGTTTAGGGTTTAGGGTTTAGGGTTCAGGGTTTAGGGTTTAGGGTTTAGGGCTTAGGGCTTTGGGGTTTAAGACCCCATCAACACAGGATGCCGAATGCACCTTCACGAATATCCCTGGCCAGCTGCGCATTGATTCTAACGTGATGCCGCACCCCCTGGCAGATCTTGCACAGAACGACTATCACTTTAGGGTTAGGGTTTAGGGTTTAGGGTTTAGGGTTTAGGATTTAGGGTTTAGGGTTTCCTAGAAGCTCTGCCCCAGGTCACGACCGACGCATCACCGAGGATCGCGACGATACAGGAAACCATCAATCCCCAAACCCTGCACCCTATATGAACCCAAAACCCGAAACCCAAAATTTCCGGGGCACCCTATATCCGTCTCCTAAGCCCTTAACCCTAAACCCAAACCCTAAACCCGTTCCGCCCGAATGGCCTTCGCGCGCTTCAGCGCGATGGCTTTCATGGCCCTGGCAGGTTGCTTTCGATGCTCCCAAGGGTTCTTGGCTAAGGGCTCAGGGTCCTAAACCCCTAAACCCTAAACCCTAAACCCTAAACCCTAAACCCCAAACCCCAAACCCCAAACCCCAAACCCCAAACCCCAAACCCCAAACCCCAAACCCCAAACCCCAAACCCCAAACCCTAAAGCCAAGCTTGTCCATGCTCTCCTTCTTCCCCTGTGCCTCTGAAAAGGGTTTAGGGTTCAGGGTTCAGGGTTCAGGGTTCAGGGTTTGGGGTTTGGGGTTTAGGGTTTAGGGTTTAGGGTTTAGGGTTTAGGGTTTAGGGTTTAGGGTTTGGGGTTTAGGGTTTAGGGTTTGGGGGAGCTACCTGCTTCGAAACTTAGCACCCCACCTGTCGCACTTGGTTTCCGCCACGGCGACCGAGGCTTCCAGGCGAGCAACACCCTCCTGAGGGGGAGAAACCTTCACCCTAAACCCTAAACCCTAAAGCCTAAACCCTAAACACAAGATTCGGGTCTTGGCAAGTTTTGGGGGGTTTAGGGCCTTCCTTCTCTGCCCAATTTGGGGCAGAGTAGGGCGAGGGGTTTGGGGTTTAGAAAAATTTAGCCCTAAACCCTAAACCCTAAACCCTAAACCCTGAACCCTAAACCCTTAACCCTAAACCCTAAACCCTAAACCCTGAACCCTGAACCCTAAACCCCGAACCCTGTCTGTCCCGGGCTTCGAAGAGCACCGCTCGGCTCTTCAGGTAGACGAAGCCTGAGATGCGCTTGGAATTAGGGTTGAGGGTTTAGGGTTTAGAGTTTAGGGTTTAGGGTTTAGGGTTTAGGGCTGAGGGTTTAGGGTTTAGGGTTTAGGGTTTAGGGTTTAGGGTTTAGGGTTTAGGGTTTAGGGTTTAGGGTTTAGGGTTTAGGGTTTAGGGTTTACGGCTGAGGGATGAGGGTTGAGGGCTGAGGGTTGAAAGTTCGTAGGGTTGAGGACGATGGGAAACCCTGACGAGGTCAAGATGTCCCGAAAAAATCCAAACCTTAGACCCTAAACCCCTAAACCCCAAAACCCCTAAACCCCTAAACCCCAAAACTCCTAAACCCCAAAACCCCTAAACCCCTAAACCCCAAAACTCCTAAACCCCTAAACCCCTAAACCCCTAAACCCCTAAACCCCTAAACCCCTAAACCCCTGAACCCCTAAACCCCCAAACCTAAAGGGTTTAGGGTTTATAAACCCCTACCCTGAGCCCCTCAACCCCAAACCCAAAACCCTGAACCCCCTATTCACTTGCCCAAAAAAGGCGAAAGACCCTAAGGGCAGCAAAAGAATCGCAGAGTTCAGGGTTTTGGGCCCTAAACTCTAAACCTTAACCCCTAGACCCTAAACCCTGAAACCCTAACAATCTTGGGGGTTTAGGGTTTAGGGTTGCATCCTCGCCCCTGTTGCCTTAAACCGTCCTCAAACGTCCCTTGGTTTTAGGGTTCAGGGTTTAGGATCAAACCCCCGAAGCCCTTAAACCCTGCACCCCGAAAGCAGCCTAAACCACTTAAACCTTAAACCTAAACCTTAAACCACGTCAACCCTTAAACCCTCAACCCTCAACACTAGACCCCAAACCCGAAACCCTAGACCTTGAACCCTAAACCCTAAACCCTAACCACGAATGTTTGCAAAGACCTCTGGTCTGCAGCCAGTGCGACCTCTCAGCTTGTCCCGGGCCTGTCTTCTAGGGCTTTCGGGGCTTTTGGGGGGGCCCTTCAGGGGCAGGGTTTCGGGTAGAGGGTAAGCACCAAACACCAGTTTTCGGCAAACTGGCAGGCGTCAAACCTCGCCTCCCCCCCCCCTGAAGCTTCGTGGGATCCTAGCCCAATCAAAAACCCCTGATTAAGGCTGAACGGTTTAGGGTTTTAGGGCTTTAGGAGTTTGAGGGTGTTAGGGTTTTAGGGCTGCCCAACATACTTCACGGTAGGTTTCTTAGTTCCGAAGCACCCTCAAAACGAATGAACCCCAAAACCGCCCCAAAACTGCCCAAAAACCCTTAACCCTAAACCCTAAAACCCGAAGCACCAACCAAAAAGTCTCACAGACTTGGGGACGCCGCCAAATTAGACAGGGGTTGCAAGGGGTTAAATTGGCAAGTAGGGTTCTTGGATTGTGCCCGAAACCCTGAACCCTAAACCCTACACCCTAAACCCTAAACCCTGAACCCTAAACCCTAAACCCTAAACCCTAAACCCTAAACCCTGAACCCCAATCCCTAATCCCTAAACCCTAAACCCTAAACCCTAATCCCTAAACCCTGAACCCTAATCCCTAAACCCTGAACCCTAAACCCTAAACCCTAAACCCTAAACCCTACACATCCCTAAAGGGCCTGTGGCAAGGCCCCCCGCCTTGGCACGCATCTTCTCGCCATGTCGGGAAGTGGAGATAAGGTCCAGCCATCGGATGCGCTGGCGGTTCTGAACCTGGGGTTTAGGGTTTAGGGTTTAGGGTTTAGGGTTTAGGGTTTAGGGTTTAGGGTTTAGGGTTTAGGGTTTAGGGTTTAAGGGTTTAAGGGTTTAAGGGTTTAGGGTTTAGGGTTTAGGGTTTAAGGGTTTAGGGTTTAGGGTTTAGGGTTGAGGCTTTAGGGTTTAGGGTTTAGGGTTTCACGCTTCAGGGTTTAGGGTCTGCTTTAGATTTCCTTAGGGTTGCCGGGGGTTTTCTATGTTAAGGGCTTGGGTTCTTAGGACCTTTCCAGGTCTAGCTCAGAGTGTATGAAATTTAGGGTTTAGGGTCTAGGGACAGAGGGAAGGGGGACTCACCCTGACCTTGACACTGAAACCCGGAAACACCCAAATACATTCGCCTTAGCCGATTTCTGAACCCCAAATCCTAAGCCCTGACAGCCCAAGGAATGAAGAAGTTCAGGGTTTAGGGTTTAGGGTTTAGGGTTTAGGGTTTCGGGTTTCGGGTTTAGGGTTTAGGGTTTAGGGTTTAGGGTCTTAGGGCTTAGGGGTGCGACGCCAGGCGACCGGAAACGAGTCGTCCTCGCACTCCTGGCCTCTGCAGCGAGGGTTCCAGGTCTTTAGGGGTTTTGGGGTTTTGGGGTTTAGGGTTAGGGTTTAGGGTTTAGGGTTTAGGGTTTAGGGTATAGGGTTTAGGGTTTAGGGTTTTAGGGTTTAGGGTTTAGGGTTTAGAGTTTAGGGTTTAGGGTTTAGGGTTTAGGGTTTAGGGTTTAGGGTTTAGGGTTTAGGGTTTAGGGTTTAGGGTTTAGGGTTTAGGGTTTGGGGCTTTAGGGTTTAGGGTTAGGGTTTAAGGATTATTTTTTAAGGGTTGGTTTTTAGTGTCTAGGCGTTCTAGAGTTCTTAGGGTTTAGGAGTTTAGGGGTGCTGTGCCTCTCGCGCGCTTGAAATTCTAGGGTTTAGGGTGTAGGAGTGAGGGTTTAGGGCTAAGTGTTTAGGATGCATTGGGAAGAGCATGAACCAGACAACAGCAAGATGAGGCCTGAACCCCAACCCAAAGCCCTAAACCCCAAACCCCAAACCCAAAGCCCTAAACCCGAAACATAAAGCACAAAAAAACAAAAACTAAACTTGAAACGCTTAAACCCAAAGCCCTAAACCCTAATCCTGAGTCCCAAACCCTATAGTCCTAAACCCCAACCCCGAATTCCGAAGCCCACCGTGACAGCCGAACATACGAACACCCAGACACCCTAACACCCTAACATCCTAACACTCTGACACCCTAACACCCTAACACCCTATCACCCTAACACCCGAACACCCGAACACCCTAACACCCTAACACCCTAAGCCGAACAAACCCTAGACCCTAAACCCTACATTTTCGGGCTTAGGGTTTAATGCTCAGCTTCTCAAACTTTCAGCAGTCGGGCTGCAACAGCCTAGGTTCCGGATGGATAGGATCACTTAAGAAGTAAGCGGTCAACCATACCTGCAACCCCCCCCCCCCCAAAAAAAAATAGAACTCAAAAACAAACGTATAAATATACATATATACATTATATATATGTGTGTGTGTGTAGGGAAGATGCGTATATATATATATATGTATATATATATATATATATATATATATATATATATATATATAGAATCATAACAATAAAGAAAATATTGCTAATAATAACGGGGGTCTATATCTCTTATTTTCGTAGAACCCTTACATCGACATGGCCCAATCCATTGCACACACAGTCTTAGCATCACCTGCGATGTAGCTGAGCGTGTCCATTTTGTGCTCTGCCTGAGGTGCAGGCAGAAGCTTTCTGGATCGCGGAATCCACGTATGATTGGATCCAGACAAGCCGCCAGCGCTTGGCGCTTCTTGCTTGGGTGTGGCTCGTCTTTGACAAACATGTTCTTGGGGTCCATGAGAGGGTGCTTCACAGCGTTTGCGGCGTGCCG